>JH720302.1:601427-765880 GCA_000231825.2 Tetrahymena elliotti 4EA | reverse complement strand
GAAACCACTTGTCCCTAATAGGGACAGTATCAGTTTTCACGCTGATAAGAACAGATACTACACTTGATCTTAGCCAAAAGGCCGAGAAGGTATGAAAATTCTTAAGGTTTTTGCAGTTCTATATAAAGAAAAATTAAATAAAAATTTTATGGTTTGGTTGTTTCTCTTAAAAATAAATTTCTGATGTATTTAAATCTTCATAAGTAAATTAAATAAGTTTTTTAATCTCTTTCAGATAAAAAAATGAAAAAGTATTTCAAGGTTTTGTCTATAAAATGAATTTGCTTAAATAATAACAAAATAGAAAATATGATTTCAATAAAAGAATATGATAAATATAACTATTGACTATGACTTTTTCTTTTAATAGAAATCTTAAATACTCTTTTTTGTTGCTTTTTTATTTTTATCAATGATTCATTTTATTTACTTTTTCAACAATTTTTAAGAAAAAAATAATTTTTTTTGTTTGATTAATTAAGGGAAGTTAGGTTAGCCACTCCTTAGAAATGTGTATGCTAAGGGTAACTGCATCGGGACTATTGGCAAGCCAATAGTTTCCGACCCTGTGAAAAATTAATGTGAAATAATATGTCCCAAGTAGGGACAGTATCAGTTTTCACACTGATAAGAACAGATACTACACTTGATCTTAGCCTTAAGGCCGAGAAGGTATGAAAGTTCTCTAATAAGCTCTCAAGAGTATAAATAATTAAACTTATTTATTATATTTATGGTTCTTTGAAAAAATATTATAATAATTAATCTATTTGATTAAATTTTCTTATAGACAATCTTATATTAAATTTTACAAATAAGTCTTTGTCTACAATAAAAATTTATTCAATTTCAACTAGACAGCTATGCCTTTATAATCAAAGTAATTTTTATAAAAACTGCAAAATGAACTCATAAAATAATAGATTTCTTTAATAATTATTTTATTTTGAAAAGGAGTAAGTAAAATGGTTTGCTTGGATGGGTTTTTTATTTACATAAAGAGGAGGTAGTAAATTTTAAATTAAATGAGGGATTACAAAAAGTGTTACAAATAATTAAATATGAAAGATTATTGGATATAAAATAAACTAATTTATATTTCACATTTATTAATTTTAAGAAGAAAGTAGATGTAAAGTTGTTGGGTTTATCATTTCACCTTGAACACTTTATAATGGTGGAGTGGTGGCAGAATTAATAATATTTTAAGATTATTAAATATTATTGTGTACTGATTACTATTGGTTTATTTATAATTATTATTACTGCTGCATAGATAAATTAGCATTAGCATTTGATTGTGCGAGCTGGCTTTGCATTAAATATTATTACTATGAATATTAATTTAATTATGCATATTACTGTTTAATCATATTATTATTTCCATTATTATTAAAATAAGGATATTGGTGATGTAAAGGATTTGCAACACTTTAAACAAATCCTGGAGGTTATTGTTGTTATTGCTGCTATTAATAGTTTTATTAGTAAGAATCTAAATTACTAAATACTTTCTTAATAAATCTTGAAAGTTTCTACATTATTTATTCACAAAAATAAACTGAAGTCCTGTTTGGGTTTTTAACAAGATCGATTCTTTTTCTGAACTCTTCTAAGCTCTATTTTTGTTAATAAAATAAATGTTTAGTCTTTAAAATGAATCATGTTCATATTTTTCAAAAGTAAAACTTTCTAAAGAAATAAAAGTGTATATAAAAATTCGTTATTTATTAATTTATTTATTTACCCTGTCAACTTAATGGTTTTTATAGTTAATATCTTGCTCGATCTAATATGAATCAAATTTTTATGAGTAAAAGGTATTTAGAGTGTTTTACGACTGAATTAATGCGTTTTCCATAATTACATTCAAATACATACTTGTTAGAGAATAAACTTTTTCTTAACTTTCAGAATCTAATTCTTAATTTTATTCTAGATACTTTACTCTTGCTCTCAAAAATTAATTTTCTTGTAGTAATTGCTAAATTTACTTATCTCTTTCATCTTATTGTAGGTCTTAACTGTTGTTTCCATGATAATTATTATAATTACTAATATTAGGGTCTTAATTATTGTTGTACAAACTCTAACTGTTATTATTCACTCTGCTAACCTCTTTTTATATTCAATACATATTTAAAATTGACTCTTTCTTTTAAATTAAATTTTTTAAAAAAAATTGTTTACATCGATTCATTACAAGCTATGGGCTAAATTTGTTGAGGTAATCTTTGCTGGATTCACTTGATGGAGATTTACCATTTTTTTAAACAATTGGAGTTGAAGAATTAAAAGAATTAGAAGAATCATGAGATTGGATTGGATTAGTTGGTGTTCCCCTGTTCATCATTGAAGGTAAGTAAAGCTATTATTGTTATTACTACTATTGCTGAAATTATTGTTAGTTTTGATAATAATTAGGGTTTGCATTTTGATAAGATTTCTAGCCTATTTAATTTTTATTGCTAACAAAAGAATTTGGAGACATAAATGTTAACTATGAATTATTATTTAAAGAAGAAACATTTCCTAATTATAATCCTGGATGAATGTTATTTAATTAAGCCAATTCATTACCATTAAATTGATTAGCAACCTAGAAATCTAGATTATTAATGATATTATTTGAATTTAATTGATTAAATTATTATTGTTATTATTGTTAAAATTAAGAAGTATTATTTTAATTTAACTATTGATTAAATACTTAACTAGAATTTTAGGAAATTATTTCTATATTTTATGTTGATGCTATTGTATTTTAAGCATTATTATCCTAATCAAATCCCAACTATCCATATTAATTACTACCCCAAGAGTATACAAAACCATCTTAAAGCAAAACTAATGAATGTTTATAACCACAAGCTATTTGTTTGATAGCAGCTTTATCCTCGAAAAATGAAATTTTCTTTGGATTACTGCTTTTTAAACAATCAGACACACCAAGTTACCCATGTTAATTTAATCCCCAACTAAATAATTCATTGTTTTTAGATAAAGCTAATGTATGTCCTTCTCCACAAACAACACTAACTATATAAGTATTCTGAAGTGCTACTACTTCTTTTGGAAAAATCTTAAATTTTTATTTTAAAATGTTTATTATAAATTACTCTTAATAAATTACTTCTGCTTTTGCTGAACCATATCCCAATTAGCCAAATCCATCTCTACCCCAAGTGAAGAGACGTCCATTATTAGTTATAGCTGCACTGTGAAATGACCCTAAAGAAAATTAAACAATTTAATGTTTGCTAAGAGATTCAATTTATAGAGGATGTTTTTAGTTAATAATATCTGTTTTATATCCAAGTTTATTAAAATCTCCGTTTCCCCAAGAAAATATCTATTTATTCATCATATAAAATGTAAAAATCAAATAAAGTTAAACTCACAATAAATGAAATACTCTTCCTTATTTGTCAATAGCAATAGTAAAATTTGAATAAGCTCTGACCTATTAAACATTCCCTTCCCAATAATCGGGACTCATTTCCAAAGGTTAACTAGTATAATCCATTTTTCCTGTATCAATACCAAGTTACCAATCACTAGAGCTACCCCATACATATAATTTGTTTTCATCTTATGAATTATTAACATTTATTTATTTTACAACAGCAACAGTATGGTTTTCTCCACATGAAATATCTTATAGTTCCCATTAAATACCTTCTGGCAATTTTAAAGCATCAAAAATTTCTGGAGTTTAAATATCTTTGTTGTCTTTATTTCCTAATTTACCATCTTTTCCAGTGCCCCTTTTAAATTAATATTATTTCAACAACTTAATTATTATCTCATTAAAAAAAATTTTTCATTTCTAAAACATTCATTTTTATTTTAAAATTCAATAAAATATCTAGGCAAATTTCAATGTAAATTAATAGATTTCAATCTTGAATTCATTTAATCATAAACTTTTCATATTTCTTATTTTTTTGATGAAATCGATTCATTTATTCATTCATATTCAAATATTAAAAAAAATATGAAATATGATGAAAGACGTAAATATTATTTCATTCTTTCTCTCTCTTATTTTTTTAATTATTATCTTAGCATGATTAACTTAAATACTTCCTTCATTCAAAAAAATCTCATTTTAATAAATTTATTCTTTTTCTAAATATGAGTTTTTTTAAGAAGGTGTGAGGCATACTCATTAAAAATTGGTTAAAGCTTTTTATAATTTCTATTATTCTTAAGGATTAAATATCAGTAAAATCATTTTGTAATATTTTTGAATCCAAAAAAACTAATTATTATCTGTATTTTTTTATGTTTTAATATTTAAAAGTTTATCATAAAAGAATAACTAATAAAAGGCTTTAATTATTACCAGCAGTAGACCTAATTTAAATCTGTACTCCAAGCAAATGAGTGATTTGTGCCAGTAGAAATATGATCTATTTTCTATTTATATTTAAAATATGCATAAAAAAGGAGCTTTTTAAAATTTCTTTAATATATTCAAAAATCTAATTCTTTTCTATTTATTCTTTTGCTTTTAATTGTTTAGATTTATGCATTTTTGAATTTATAATTCTCATTTACTTTTTTAGATAGTTCTGTAATCTTCACTGGAAATTTGATTTACTCAGGTATTTCCGCTTGATATAATTAACTATAATATTCATCTGAGATACCTAACTTTCTACCTAAATTACATCCCCATCCATAAACTTCTTAATTATTGTCTATTGCGTAAGAATGATTAGCTCCACAAACTATCTTTTTAATTTATAACAATATGAAAATAAACCAATCAAATAAAAAAACATGCTTAAAATAAGATTTAAAATGACAAAATTAAAATTATGGAAGTTTATTGTATATTCTCAATTTAGACAATTTTATTTTAAGGATTTGAGTGCTTTTATCTAAAATATCTTGATTATTTACTTTCATTATGTTTGATAGATCTTGTATCAGATGTGGCGTTTATACTTTATTAACAGCCTTAATCTAATTATTTACATACTGTTTACTTTGAGACATTTAAATATGCTTAGGGAATCAATTAATAGATCACTAACCTAATTTATCTTTGTATTAGCTTATAAATTTGAAAGATAATATTATTATCTATATTCTTAATACTTATTATTTATAAATGAGTATCTCTCAATCAATCAACTTAGCAAGTAACAATGTTTTATATACAAATCAAAGTTAGATATATTTAATTAATTAAATAATATTTTTAAATAATACTAACTATTAAAAATAAATTTCTACAATAACACAAACAACAACACACACTAATACGATGTAATAGTATCTTATTTATTGATTTGAAAATTTCTGTTAAAAATTTATTTTAATTGAACATAAGAAAAAGAATTAATTAAATCTTTGTTTTCTTAACAAAGCTTTTAATTTAAAAGATTTTCTCATTTTTTTAATCTAAATTAATTTTAAAACCAAACTTAAAACTTTTTTCCTTTAACATGAAATTAAATTTATATGCTACCAATCCTCAGTAATTAAGGTTCAAACAAATTAACACCCACAAAAAAATATTTATTTCCTTTTTTTAAAGTAGAAATAATTGAATAAATTTTATATTATTAGATAATTTTTAAGATTAATTGGTGAATATTTATTTATAATTCTTGATAATTATTTTAATTTTTTTGATAAATTAATGAAATGTCTGATTTAAGAAAATAATTTTTAAAATGCAAAAAGTTAGCAAACATATTCCTGTGATTAGAAGAAATTAAAGAAATATTTATTTTTTAGAGATTTTATTAATATGGTTCATAAAATTAATTAACAAAAGCAAAATAAGCTAACACAATACTTGTATGAATTTAAAATAATTTTGAGAAAAAGAAAATTATAAGAATAAGTATTCAAAGTTGGTAATTTTTTTCACGATCAACCATTAATATAAAACCTAAAATTTTCAGATGAAGTTCCTCCTTCAAGTTATGTAACATCATTTTTAAAGCATGTGTAAATTAACTAATCTATTATTTCTTTTCTAAAGAATCTATTATAAGCCTAATAAATTTATTAAATTTAATACAAATGCTATTGAGTGATTATGCTATGATACATAATTAAACACACCTTCTCATCTATTCTATCATTTAGATTTATACTAATAAAATAAAAATTTAAATTAAAATTATTTAAATTAATTTAGAATACAATCTTAAAGATAATCTCTTAAAGTAGTATTTTTTTGCCATTTAAGCCAACCCAAACCAAAATTCATTAAGATATTAGTATAATTTAGCACTATTTTAATCAAGAAAAAAATATTGATTAATTAAATAATTAAAAAAAAGAAATTCTTTTAATACTGTGGAATTCCAATAAAATAATTCCTAACAGCTTTAGGAGCTATTAATGCTTTTACAAGTTATTCAGCAGCCATTGCTCTAAGTTCTTAGCTGGTAGCCCGTTAACGCCATCTTTAAATAGATAGAATTAATATTTAAATAAAAAAATTATTTATTTCAAATCACAACTTAAAAAAAATAGGCAAAATAATAAAATAATTTGTTGATAATTTAAAGAAACTTAACAAAATACTTTACTTTTTCCTTCTATAATCTTATTAGATTAAAATTTATTAAATTATATTTTTATAAAATAGAAAGCAAATAAAATAAATAAATACCCTCCAAAGTTGAGATTCAAGTAGTCAAAGTATCTGTCTTTTAGGAAGATTTGTAAAGAAATTAGCAAGCTTAAATTACTTTCAAAAGTTCCTTACCTTATAAAAAAATTAATACTATTTTATTAAATTTTAATATTACTATGTCATATCAAGTGAAAGAGATGTGAGATTGTTACAATTTGTCACCATTTTATGCCTTATAAATTCAGTATATTCTTTTAAATGTTCATTATATTCATTTTCCCAAGAACTATAAAAAATAAATGTTTGACTAATTTTTGATATGAATCTGTTTACTTTCCAATATGAAGATAAAGTCCCTTGAGATTTTAACAGTTTTTAATAATTTAGGTTAAGGAATTAGTAGAGTACTCTCCCAATTAAAAGCCATTCTCATTTAATCCTAAAGTAATTCTGATACTTTTGAAATTGCCATTTTTTTTTGTTAACTCTTCTAAAAATGAGTACAAGCTTTTTGCATTTTATAAATTGCTCCACCTTATTTATGTTTTAATCAAAATAAATTGATCAATATATATCCAACAACAACAAAAAACAAAACAAACTTTGAAAAAATTAATTCTATGTCTTCTAATTCCAAAAAGTATTCTTAGACTGATTAAAGTTATTGTATAATAAATTCAAAAGCTTCTTGCTCTTATATCTCTTCTTCAGATTATGTGAATTAATCTGATACTATTGGCCTTTGTTATTTAAAAATACAATTTAATAAAGAAATTCATAAAGTAATAAATGGATGGATATATAAAATATAAGTAAATTACTCATATACTGAGAATGAAAAACTCTTAATTTTCCTTTTATTGAGTGCTAATTTAAGCAAATCCGAAATTTAATAAAGGTTCTCATTATTTAATTCTAAGCTTTTAAAAATATAGATTTATTTTATATTAGATTAATAATACTTTAGAGATATTACAATGTTAAATCAATTTTGATGCATTCGATTGGGATTTTATCAGGAATTCTTTTTAGAAATTAAAGATAAGGAACACACAGATCATAAATTATAAAATTTTAAGAATATTCTATAGTTTTTTAGGCTTCTCTATATCTGCCATTACTCCATTCCTATATATAAAAGCTTCGTTAGTTAGTTGAATCTAATATTTATTTAATTATCCTACACCCAAAGCACTTATTGACTTTAGAAAGATATTTATACCTCTTAGCTCTGAAATATTGAATTAATATTTGCTCAATATTTATTCAGAAATAGCATTTGGATTTATTCTTTTTTTTAGAAAAAATATGAATTGAACTTATCATCTTGATAAAATATTTATGTATACTTATCAAATATTATATTGATTCCTTTTAATAGCAAATCTTCTTTAAATATTTTTTGAATTTCTTCTTGATCGTTCTCTTTTAAAACATCTTTTTTTACATTTTTATATTCAAACAGATTCTACTCATAAACTGATTGAATCCTTTAATTTTTATGAAAGAAACTCTAATTTTTTGTAAAATGATTTTCTCATACTTTGACCGAGGATTTGGGATGTTAATTACTGGCGTTATTTCATGTTTTTTATCATCGGAATAGTTTTATTCTATCTAAAATGAAATTTACATATTATTTCTTCTTCTTTGTAATTTTTGATATTTCTATGTAATAGGGAATAAATTTCTCTAAAAAAGTTATAATTAATCTTTAGAATATTGAAAAAACTTATGAATACTTCAATGATAGTTTTCCTAAATAGTTGAATTATATTCTTTCAAGTAAGCTCTAAGTAGACCAAAAGATAGAACCATGTTGATCGATATTTGAATAGATTATTTTATCAAGATCTTAATCAACAAAAAACAAAATTTAATTGAATAAAAGTTAGAGATTTAACAAAAATAAAGATAAAAATCTTCATTTCTCAACAAAAAAGTTGTATTGAAATATAATAGATTTACAGTAATAACTCAAGAAACTAATAAAATTACAAGTAATTTGCTTGAATAAAAAATGACTATGAAATAAAATTATTGTAAAAGATTTTAAAAATGTGAAAAATGCATGTCTTTATAATTAATTATGTTATGTAAGGAGTAAATCAATCAATTAAATTAAATAATACCTTTAAATCACTCAATTACACTTTCCAAAAAATAAATATATCTTAATTTATTTAAATTGAAACATTTTTAAATTTGTTTAATTAAGATAAGAGTAATAATTATTCATCTTTATTTTATAAAAAAGTATTTTGATATTAAAGAACTCACCTAATCTTATACTTTTAAAAATACAAATAAATGAAGTAAGCCATATTGAATATTATTGATGAACTTTATCAACCATCTTTGAAAAGAAATAAATTTTATTGAAACTAAACAAATATAATTCAATTGACAAATGTTTCTAAATTAATTTAAAATTTTAGAAGTTGCTTACAGTATTCATGGTGTATCTAAGCAAAAAAAAAGATATTACTACAAATAAAAGTGTATTTTTAATTTGTTCAAAAATCAATCAATTATTTTGTAAATTAACAAACAATCTACAGTTATTAAAGGTTTGATACATTTTTTACTTAATACTTTCTATAACCATATTATGCAAACAAATCAGCATAAAAAAATAAATGTTTTACATTTTTTTGCAAAAATTTTTAATGTTTTGATAAAGATATATGGAAATAAGTACAAAATTACATTCAAAAATATTTAGTATTTAAATAAAAATTATTCCATTATCTCCAAAAATTTTTATTTAAATTGAAAGTGTAATTTGAAAAATCATCAAAAAATTATTTATTGACTATTTTTAAATTAAATAAATTATTGAGTGAGTTACTGATTAAGTCTATTTCAACTAGAATAAATCTTTCATAAATTCAAATCCTACTTTAATTTAAATGTTACTTTCTTTTCCCCATTTCATATTTGAATTATTTCATTCAATTTAAAAATTTACTATTTTTTCATAATGACGTCAAATTAGCTCTACGTTTCTGATACTTCTCCTCACTTTCAAAAAAGTAAAATTTATTTCTAAAAAATCGTTTATTTGCTGAAATACTTTTACAGATTTATTTGAAAATTGGTTTTAAAACCTACAAAATAAAATATTTAACCATTATTCACATTTTTTAATTGCATTTTATATATAGAGGTTTAATTATGTTTAGATTTCATACTCTGCTTTTTCTTAAAAAATTGATGAAAGTAAGTTAGAAAGACTGAGGTGGATGTTTCCAAAGTTTTTTTCAACTTTAATAGGCTTTTTTGTTTGAAGAAAAAATTTCAATTTTGAACATGATAAAGATTTGTTTTGTTTTTATCAAAAAAGTAAATTTTTAGAAAATAGATATGCTCTATTGATCAATCAATATTTAAATCTAAAATTAAGAAAAATCAATAAAAAAACTACAAAAAATTAAACTTATGAATTATATTTGAACACATATTACAAAAATGGAGTTTTTGATTATTTATCAATTTTAAAAACATTTAAGAAGCAAAATATTTTTGTTTTTACTTAAATTTATAAGGGAAAGAGATATTTGTTACTTTATTTATTATCTATTTCTATCTTACATAAAGAAGTTAGTTAGTCTAAGATATTATAAAAGAATAAATAACTCAGGAAAAATCATAAAAAGGGAGCATTTTTAGAAAGAAAGAAAGAAGTTACTAATAATAATTAATGTGTAATAAAATATAAAGTATATATTATATAATAGAATACTTTGAATATATGTCAATTTCAATAAAAATATATATAAATTACTGATTTGCTTCATTTAATCAATCGCATATAGCATAATGTCTTTCTCCAACTATTTTAAAGATAGATAGAAATATTTAAAAATTACTAATTTGTTTGGTTGTTTAATTAGAGGTCACTCAGTCAATCAACCAACTTATTAATTAATTTATCTAATCATGAATCTATCTATCTAACTAATTATCTATTTATTCATCTCTGTTTATATTTTTGCGTTTTCTTTTAAATCAGTAAATTGATTAGAATTTTTTTAAAAAGTAAGGAAAAGTAGATATATATTTAGTATATATTAAGTTAAGCAATTTATTAGAAGTATGAGAACGATTTCATTTAATCCTTTTCTAATTGTATTGTTGGTGGTTAGTAGTTGTTGAAAAGGAAAGATATGAATAGAAAAGGTGTATTTTTTCAGTAGGGAGCTCTGAAGTTGGGTGGGGGAGCACCAGTTTGAAGGTCGGTACCCTTGGGTCTTCTGAAAAGCAAAATGTGGGGTTCAGGTTTGTGGATTTCGTAGTGAACCCATCCTCTGCTTTACTGAACTCCTAAAGATCTCCACTCAGCTTCAGATAATATTTTGTTTCTGGTTATTTTTTTGAAGACATTTTTAGGTAGAATGACATGTCTGTATTCATAATATTCATCAGTGTATTTGTCACTGTATTCGATTTCTTCAGGGAAGTGAGGCATTGAGATGTATTGGAATTTTTTTTAAATAAGAGGTAGATAGATTTTACTGAGAAAATATTATCAGGATTGTTTTTAAGAGTAAACTTAAACTAAAAGGGAGGGAGTTGTGGTGGTTGGCGTATTTGCGAAATAATTTATTATTCCTCCTTTTTCTATTTAAGATCAGGTTTTTTTTTAATTTCAGATTTATTTTATGTTTTTGTGTAATTTTTTTTATGAAATTTGATAACGATCCTCAGTCTTTATAAAATTCGAATGGATTTGGTTTCAATAGATAAAAATTTAAAGCAATATCCAGATTTAAAAAGAGACAATCTGTTATTTCAAATGGGTAAGCTCAAAAAATACAAACAATCTCTACATAAATTTAATATCATTTTTTTATTTCTAGATTCTATTTATATACTAAAAACTTCTCCCTTTTCCAGATAGAATATGATTTAAACTCCATTTGCATTTAAATAAATATTCATATTGCCAAAAGCCACCAAAAGCGCAGTTTTGCCATGACTGAAAAAAATTATAAAAATAGCAAAGGTTTATAAAATTTAAAAAACATAGAGAGTGATAGAAAGAGATAGATATCTTGATACATAATATGAAAATTAGATATATTTTAAAAATTAATTATACTAAGAAAAATATTGATAGATTCTTAAGATTTTTTATTTAGTTGTTAAAAAGATTGATCGATAGATAACTTCTTTAGAAAAATTTATAAATTTCTTATAATATTTGAAAGATCCTCCAATAGAAATACATTATTAAATCAATAGAAGATTCTCATTAAAAAAAAAAAAAGATGCAATTATTATGACCATAAAGAGGTCATTAATTACTTTAAATTAAATAAATAATCTCATTTTTTGTTAAATATTTTTATTTATTCAGTTTCCTTACCTGAAATCTATTTCAAGTGGATAATTCTTAACCTCCCCCTACAATTACATAAAATTTTTTGTAATCTGCTTGCTTAATGAATTTACTTTTAAATTTTTTGAAATGAATAATAAATGAAAGTACCTTTAAATTTAAACAGAAACTAACAATAGTCACTTTTAAATAAGTCTTCTTGTTAATAAATTCTTTTTTTATTCAAAAAGTGTGAAAAAAAGCAAGAAAAGATAAGATTTAAATATATTTTTAGAATTGGCTTACTTACTGTAACTAATTTAAAAAATACTTAAATTTTTGCTTTAAATCATCTCAATGCAAAATATTTAAAAAAGAAACCAGCAATAAAATTAATTAATTATATTTTTATTTTTTGCATGTTTCTTTGTTTATTAATAATCTGGCGGAATTTCTATCTTTTTTTCATAGCAGTCAATAATTAATTTAGCTGGCTGGTTGAATAACATTATTAATTTAAAAAAAAATAGATATAGATAAAAATGTAAATATTATTTCTATTCAAATACATTTTATTATTTAAAAACACAATCTAAAATAACATAAAATACAGTTTTTTAAAATGTGAAATATCTTTTGAATATGATAAGGGAATATTCTTCATTAATTTTTGACATTTAATTTTCTTGCCTTAGCAAAATTATTGATGCTTATAACTTTTGATCAGGATTTAGTTAATTCAGCTATTATCCAATCAATAAATTTAAATAAGTAGTGAAAAACTGTCTATTTTAAGAAATATTTAAACTATTTCAAACAATAAAAAGCAAATCTGGAATGAGATCATAATTGCAAATTGGCTACTTTTTATTCTTTTCAAGTGCTTTTAGCAAGTAGTGATTAGATTTTTACAGATTTCCTTGGAGTTGGTGAATCTATCCAAATCCATAGCTTTTATTAAAAAAATTAATAAAATTTATTTCAAATTAATCTTAAAATATTCTTTTGTTAACTTAATTTTTTGTTTAAATTTTACCATATTTCTGAAGATTCTTAGAACTTTGAACCAGCAATTAATAGTTCCACAGCTCTATCTACCCTTCTGCTATCATTATTTATATTTTTTAAATAAAGAAGGGCTAAGTTTTGCATAGATTTAAGATGATAAAAATCAGTTTTCAGGATTTCTTCGTATTTTTGCATTGCTATTTCATCTTATTCCTTTTTCTCTGAAAGAAGTGCAAGCTTTATTTAATATAGCAATATGTAAATAAAATTTAACAACAAAAAAAAACAAATTTGTGTATTTCGCGATAATTTTTTGTAAGCACTTTCATACTTTTGAATGATAAGAAATGTAAAAAATAAGAAGAATTAAAATTGCACAAATTAATCAATTGATTAATTTGTAAAATATTGCCTTACGTAATTGCATTTTGATTAAATAAATTGCAATTGTTTATAATGGAATGCTTTTGGCGCAATTAAGTATGTTATCATGTAAATTAGTATAAAAAATAATCTACATAATATTCAGATTCAATAAGATTTTTTTTATTTCCATCATTCAAGAGAGCTGTCATGTTTTCAATGCAATCATAATACTCAAGATGGAAAAGTATGTCTATAAAGTAACTGAGAGTCTATTTTATTTTAAATATTTAAAGATAGATAAATATTCGCAATCCAGATAAAACCTCATTTTTTGTTTTTAGAACAGGTTAAAAGATTAAAAATACTAGAATCCTTTAAGAGGAATTCTTAAAAATTTGAAATACTGGTAAATAAAAAATATAAATGAAAGTATTTTATAATTTATTTTCATTTATCTAAAGATATAATTTAGATTTTTTGTAAATAAAAGCATGAATGAAAGATTTAAATGACGAACTTTGTTTATTTTTAAATTTTTGTTTATCTTAAAATAAAAAGGTAAAAAAGAAGTCAATAATTTAGATCTAATTTCTTTTTAGAAAAACACTCACAGATAAAAGTTGTTTTTCAACATTTATCCAATATTAAATTATTATTTTAAGACTATGGAAAAAATAAGATATTGGAATCAATCAATAAATGCATCAAAATTTATTTATTTGTTGAGCAAAAAACCAATAAAGAAAGAAATCACTTATTTTATTTAAAAATTCATGGGAAGATTAACTAATAAATACTATTAAATCCCGCCAAAAATTTAAATAATATTGAAAGAATTAATAAACTTCTTTCAAAAGGAGTGGGTGGTTGGTTTAAATTGTTAGAGTGATCAAAAATAAAATTTGAACAAAAATTACATTTTTATAATCTAAGTAAACTCTAGGAGGTATTTCTTAAGAGTGTTGATCTTTTAATGGAATCAAGTTCTTTTCTATTTTATTTAAAAAATGAATTATTAGTAATTTTTAACAATTTGCATTTTACTACTTTAAAATGCTTTAAAAAAACTAAAACAATCAAGTAAAACTGTAAATTAAAATAACAGATGGGGGTATTTTTTCTTTTTGATTTTTCCCTAAAATTCATTTTGAAAAATATGAAAAGAATTTACTGCAAAATTCGGGATCGAATTCTTTGGATAATTCTTTCTTCAGTATGACTTGACAAGCATTAACCATGTATAATATTGTCTATTTAAACTGCTTACTTTTCTATGATTCCTAATATTTTAAATAAAAATTCTTAAACCTCTATCTCTCACTTATTCACTTTGCTCTCATTTCATCTCTTACTCAATATCCAAAAATAAAAATAATTAACAAGTAAATTTACTTGAAAATTATAGCCAATTTGTTAATTTTTTTTCATTGGGTTTGACAAAATTTAATTTTGTGAAAAGGATTTCAATTCATCAGTATTTGGGAAACTAGCCTAAAAAATTAAAAAAAAGTATAATAAATAAACAAATAAATTACAGATTTTAAGAAGTCTTTAATTCCAGACCCAAAATGGTGAGAAACTTTATAATCAGGCAAATTTTCTTCTGCAATAAGTAATTTTTCAGCTTCAATATAAGCCATTAAAATATACAAGATTGGTTCATTTTAGTTTTCCTTCAACAGACTAGAAATTAAAAGTTAGCATTTCTTTAACTCTCCTTTAGCTGAGTAAATCAGAGCAAGTAAAATAAATGCGTAGTGAGAACTCTTATTTAGAGCACAAGATTGTAGAGCATACTCCAGGGCTTTGTCCATATTCAAGCTATGAGCATAGGCTTTAGCCAATGCTTAGCAAACTAAATAATTTTTGTTATTCTTACTATAACTCTTTTCTAAATACTCTATAGCTTTTGATAAATAGACATTCTTATCTTGCTCATATTATGCATTTCTGAAAATGTTATAATAGCTGAAACCAACATTTGCAAGCAGAGTTTCTTACAAAAAGATTTTTTTTTAACTTTCTGTGTTTGACTCCTAAAAGTTATTCAAGTTAAGCTTGGCCAAAGATAAGCCTTCCTATTTTTATTTTTTTAAATATTGAAAATTTAAGCCAACTTAACTAACTATTTTTCTGTGTAAATAAACTTAATAAAAAATAAATCATTTATTTTCTTTTTCTATCTATCCAAAAAGCAAAAAAAGTGAAATGCAAAAAAAGTGTTTATTGTTGAAAAAAACCCACTTAGTAAGCTATTTAGATGAATTGAAAACGAAAACTAAATTTGAATTATTTGCTAAAAAGTAAAATTTGATTAGTATTTTCCAATATTTTTGATGATTTTAAAGTTAAATCAAATACCTCATTCTTACCAAGATTAAGCCCTGTAAAAATTGAAGATACTGATAACAGTAAAGGGAAAATAGGATGAGAGGGTAATTATTCAGACTAGGTTAAACTTTATATCAACTGATATAATTTTGAATATTCTTCTCTTAAATATAACTGAACACCTATTTTCATACCCAAAATATTGTCATCAAAAGGTGAGCTCATCATAAATTCCATAAAGTTAAAAGCAAAATCTTCTCTTTTGATCTTCAAACTTAGAATATTTACCAAAGAAGGCACCTTTATTTTACAAACATAGTTTTTTGTTTTATTTAAATTTAAAAGGAAAAACATAAATATGAAGAAAATCTCTTGTCTATTTTTAACTGAAGAAATTCATCAAAAACGTTTCTTCCTAAAATATCAAAATTTCTTTAATTTTATTTGACAGGTTCCTTGTTTTTTACTTGAATTCTATTTAATTTTGGGTGTTTTATCATTCTTTAGATTTAAATATTTTTCAGTTATTTTAATTTTTCTAAAAATTTGATTGCAAACGAAAATAAAAAAATAGCAAATTTATTTATAATTTCATCTAATTGAATATTAAACTTATCATTAAATTTTTTAGAACTTTCATTATTTTTTTTCTCTCTTTCTTTTAGTTTTTGATTTAGTAAATATAATTTTTTTAATTTGTTCTATTTTAAACAAATATTTTTAAAATAGTTTATTAAAATTGCATTTATCAATATAAATATTCTAAATATTTACATGTATATCTTAAACTTCCTTTTAGTTATCTTTGATTTCTTGTGATAATATTTTAATTTAATTTGTAATTTTATTTTTTGAATTAATTTAAGCTATTTTGATTGATAAATTTATTTATTAATTTATTCATTGATTAGCACCATTTCTTTCATTCCAAATATCTCCAGAATTAAAAAATTTTTAAATTCTTATTTTTTAGTTTGAGATATTTATTTTTACTCATAACTTCAAATTTCTAGACATTTTTGTTGGAAAAGATTTAATTTGTCAGCATTGATTTAATGATATTTTTAAAAGAAAATTTACTCTGTATGAAAGGATGCTTCTCATGGTCTTTTTGATTTTGTTTCTGATTTGGGTGAAGTTGATACACGTAAATAGATACAAAGAATCATAAACCTCGCTTGGAATATTAGATATTTCTCTGTAATTAAGAAGTTGTTTATTTGTGTTTTATTTTTTAGAGGCATCAGCATTTTTGTTCATATACTTCTCTATCTTTTTATCTATTTAAATTTAAATAAATCCAAGACATGCTAATAGAATATGGTCCCAAGAACTTATCTTTAATTGAATTTAGAAGTATTAAAATAGGCCATTATTTATTTCATTTTAGATGATTTTTTAAAGTGATTCTTATTCTAACTCTGTTGAACCCTAAAGTGGGAGTATATTCTTACAAACATTATAAAGAAGAGTTATAACCATGTCAATTCCATATAAATTACGATATTCATTTTAAAAGAACTATAAAACTCTTATAACAGCTTCTATGTTTGTGATGTGACTAATTTTATTTTACACTTAAACTAGTTTGTTTATGCATATCAATATTAAGTTTTTATCCACTTTTTCAAATCCCTTTTTATAATTTTAAATAAAATGTTTCCAATTTTCTATATATTTTACTATATAATTTTATCAAATATATCTTAATCTAAAAATCTAAAGATCTCTTTGTCGTTTTATTGTTTATGTAAATTAAATCTTAAGACTACAACAAGCTTAGAAATTTGAAAAATTTCAATTTTATTTAGTTGTTTTACTTTTTGATTTTGAATTAAGTCATAAAATCTTTTCAGTGATGAATAAAACATCTTCAAAAGAAAATAATGAATTTGACTTTTTAGTAAAATAAATTAAAATATTTTCTGATTAAATTATTTAATAAATGATTTCAAGTATTTCTAAATTTTTTTTAGTTAATCTAAATAAATTAATTGAAACATATTAACTCATAAATTTCTTGTTTTTAAAAGAAATTAAATGACATTTAATAGTTAATTAATAAGCTTTTTATTTTTAAGACTGAAAAATATTTTATTTAATATTTTGAAAATCTTCAACTAAAAATAATACCTTAAAAATAGAATAGTACTCCTTTTAGTGCTAATTTTGAATTATTGCAAAGAAATCTAGCCAGTCAATTATTTCTTGGAAATATAATGAAGTTTCAATATGGAAATCTGGACTCAAAATACGCTTTAAATAGATTTCTTAAAAGTTTTTAACTCTAAAAGGTGTTTTTTGTATGGAAAAAATCATATCATTTCTAGACAAATTCTTTATAGAAGGCAATGACTACAATCCATTCTAAATATTTAAATCTATATCACTATTTTCAAACTTAAAAATAAACTAGCACAAATAAATTTTGAAGCTAAGGCCATCCTATAATATTTAATGAGTAATTTAAGAAAAGCAGCATTTGATTTTAATTTGAAAACTAAATGTTTTTCTAATAAGTATACCATCTAAACCAAAGATTATGTTTTATATTAATTCAGATGCTAATCAATCTTTTAAAAAAGATTTCTAATTTGATCTTCACTTATCTTTGTTAAATTCAAATCTTTCAAGCATGAGCTTTCAAATTACAAATAGTTCAGGTAATCCCTGTTTATTTTATCAAAATAATTTAGCAAAAAGTCATTTTCTTTAGCTTTTTTTAATAATTTGTAAATAAAATCCATAATTACTTAATCTCTTCATGTTATTCAAGTTATGAAAGCTTTTGAACTAATTATTAAACTTTTTCTATATTTCTAGTGTATCTGCTGTAATCCAAATCAACTAATGTCATGAACGCTAATTTCCTAAGCTTTTTGTAAAGTTTTAAACTGATTCATCTTGCTATAAATAAATAATAAAACTACCTAATTTTTTATCTATGATATTTTGATATGATTAATACTATTTTCTATTTTTAACAATAAATAAATCAAAAAGATTTACAATCAAATATATCTAAATGCTAAATAAACTTAAATCATCTAATACTCTTCAAAAAGAATTTAAAAAATACTACACTAAATATGTATAATTATATTTGTTATTCTTTTTAACTGTAACTTTTATACAAATTAATTTAAAATCTTATTTTTATGGTCAATTCTGTTTTAAAACCAATTTTAAATGTTTCTTTGTATTTTAAATTTAAGAAATTTTAATTTTTTAAGTCTCTGTTTTGTTCATTAAAAATTCAATAAAATTTATAGAAAAACTTCAAATAAAAAAATATTTTTTAATCTTTTATTAAGAAACCTGTAGATTTTATTTACAAACATATTATAAATATTTATTTTTTTATTAAAAGGATACCAGAGAAGCTTACCTTAAAGAATTACAATATTATTTATATCTTAAATCTTTTTGAAAAACTCAGTAATAATATTTTTAATTTTATATGATTTATATCAATAAAATTATATTGCAGTCTTTATGTTTGTTATCACTTGAATCTAATATTGATTTATGTTTTATCAATTTTAAAATAATTACGTTAAAAAAACTGATCGCAAAAACCTACCATAAAACATTAATTAATTCTTATATTTTGATTACTTGCTAAAAAAAATAAATGAAAGTAAATATATCTAATCAAAATTAAGCATAATAAGATCTTTTCCACTAAGGAAAAACATATTAAAATAAGGAGAGACTAATAAAAATAAAGAAAAAAGATCAAAAACCAAATATAGAATCTTTACTTACAAAAAAAGTGGAATTAATGGAGTGGTTTAAATAAAAGATTACTCTCTAAATAAATCAAATTGATGGGTATAAAGTTATGAAAATTTTGTTACATTTTACTAAAGTAATTAAAAATTATCATTTAAACTTTTTCATTTTAAAGTGAATAAATATAATTTTTAAGCTTTTGTTGAGATAAATAGACACAATTTTTAAATTAATATTTTTTTTGTCAATAAAATTTAAATTTATTTTGACTTTAGAAATTTATTTTTAAAAAATTTTTAAAAAAAATAAAAGTGAGGATGGAATGTCCAAATTTGATTTGGAAATGAATAAATAGGGCTTATAGAAAATTTAGATAGAAAATAATAAATGATTTCTGTTTAATTTTGGATTAGATAAAATAATAATAAATTTGTTAATAGATTGATTATTTAAATTAAATAATATGAAGAGATAGATTCACAGATTTGTAAGTTAAAATTAGATTAAATGATCAAATAATTCTTATATAAAAATGTATTACTCGTACTTACAGTTTTTATAATGTTTTGGTATTTTTTCTTTGGAACGATTTAATATTTTTTATTTTACTACTTTCTGTCGATTCTTTTAATCTAATTTTTAAGATATTTGTAATAAATTTCAGATTTTCCTTTAGATTAACTTTTTTTAGGATTAATAAATAGAATACTTACAAATTAATTTTTGAATTTGCAGATTTCATTTTAACAACTAAAAAATAGGGATCTGTGTTGATTAAGAGATAATCAGTAATAAGAGAATATGTGCTTACTAAAATTATAAGAATACTTTTATTTTAAATATATGAATGATTGATAGATAAGAATTAATGGTTCATTAGATAACTAAAAAAGCGAATTTAACACTATATTTATTACTCAGAATTTTAACAAAGATTCAGATGTAAAAGTTAATTAAAAATACAATTAGCAATTTTTTATTATTAAAGTAGGTTTTTTAATTCTATTGCTGATTTATTAAAATGAATGATAATCAAAACTAGGTTATACTAGATTAGCACTCAGGTTTTTTAATTAACACCAAGCTCAAACCTAAGATTTAACATTTGAAATAGCAGAGCAGTTTTTCTGAAGCAGAAGGTAGTTTTCCTCATACTCTTAGCAGATCTAAGTATTTTCAGAATACATTTTAACAGCCATCTTTAGCAGAAATATTTAAGAAGGCTAATTTGTTAGATAAGTCAGCAAAATACTCAAGGGAAAGCTCATAACTAGAAAGAACTAGATCCAATTTAAACAAAAACAATATTGCTGATGTAGTAAAAAAATTTAGTTTTAATAATTGTTTGCTTTTTAAGCCAGCTGAGAAGCCATAATAATTAACGAAAGAAAAAAGGAGCATATAGGTCATTAAAAATAATTTTGAAAAGAGAGAAAAAATTAGAGCTCAATCAGCTCACTAAAAAAAAATGTCATAGAAAAGTAAAGAGCTAATGAGCAATTCCAAAAGGAAAGACTTGAGTCAAATTAATGATATCATAAATCATAATAAATCATACATGTTTGAAAGTGAAAATTATGGTGAAGATATGCTTAACGAAAATTCAGAATACCTAATGTACCCTATATATACAGAGCCTGATTAGTATTAAACATTTGCTTTTTGTGATGAAATAAATTAAATTTAATAAAATAATACATTAACAGTTCATGGTCGCTCTACAAAATCAAAATAAACATTTTAACGTTATAATTCTTCTCATAGTAACTCTAGATCACCTGTTAGTAATTAAAATACTCTAAAATGGACATAAAATAATAAATAATTGTAAAAATAAATGAATAAAACATTCCATCTGCCTGAAAATGATGACGAAATGAGATATTCTTAAAATTCAAGTCCCTATTTTGAATAAATGAATAACACTCAAAACGAATTCAGACAGAATTTAGACAAAAAAAGCATCTAAATAAATCAAGAAATGCAATAAAATACAATAAATTAATAACAAAATGGTTAGAATTAAATATCATTAAACAATTAAGAGTTTATCAACTTATAAACTTTAGGAGGTAATCAGGAAGAGTAAAATTAGATTGATAATTAACAATTTTATGATAGCAAAAATGATTAAAATAATAATTATTTTAATGATTAACACTTACATGAAAAAAGTGTTGATAATAATAGTAAATATAATGTGATGGATTTTTATCAATAGAATTAAATTAATATGGCAAATAACATTCATGGTAATATTCAGATGTAACGCTCGACTTAAGATAGCTAATACGCGAACTAAATATCATGGAACATTAAGTAATAATAGAAAAATATGAGTAAAATAAAGCACTATAATGCTGCTCCTATCATAAAGTAACAAATATTAGATGAAAATTAATATCAAATGATTTTGTAAACAAAATAAAATTATATCAAGAATTACTCATAATCTGCCAGTGGAGTGTAGAGTAAGGGTAAATCTCCTTGCAACATTAGTTCCTCTGTTAAACAGTAAAATTCTACTTCTTAGGCTGTAAATTTGTAGGCAAATTTAGTTACTCTTGGTTCATAATTAGTTGAAAATTCCACTGAATTAAATAACGACAAATTAGCTAACCATGATTTAATTAACAACCCTGTTAGAATTGAGGAATTAAATTTACATTAAATTGATTGGGGGAAAATTATGAAAAAAGAAAAACCAATTCACTCGAATAATTAGCTTTTATAAAAGAACTAAAGATAGGTGCTTAGGAATATTAACAATTAAAAATTTAAATTTGTAAGAAATGCTTCTATGCTAGCCTAAGCTTAAAGCAGACAATACAATTCTTAAACTCCAGCAAGCTCAAATAACCTCTTTGAGCTAAGCAGTATATCTAATAATGTAAATTATGGCCAATCAATATTTTTCTTCTAAACTGAATCAGGTTTTAGACCTCAAACAAGTTCAACTGCTTAGAAATAAAGACCTAAGACACCATAAATTATTAATAATAACTCAATATCTCTTAATTAATCAAACAAATAGAAAAGTAATTATCAATCTTTAAATTTATAAGAAAGAAACAGCAAGTGGCCTTCTGCAAAATCAACAAATCCCATTTAAGATTTTATTTCAAAATAAACAGAAGAAGATTGCTAAGAATTAGATATTTTAAAGAATCCATCACATTTATAAGATCCTAATCATGTAAGAGATGCAATCAATTCTAGCTATAACCAATCATTCTACCTCTAAAAAACTGATTGCTCAATTAATGAAGGAAGGTAGAAAACTCATCTAAGTAACTAAGCCACAACACCTAGTAGATACTCAACTATGTAGAGAAATTTAAATACCTAGAATTCTGTAAACATAAGACCAAGCACAGTTTCCTCCAAACGCCAGCAATTAAAACAAACACATTAAAACATAGAATAATCTATTAATTCTTTATTCCGAGAATTAGGGATTCGAAATAATATTCAACCATCTCCCCTAAGAATAAATACATACACATGAATAAATAACTTATCATTTAATTAAATAAATGCTTTAATTGAAATAACATTTAA
Organism: Tetrahymena elliotti 4EA; assembly: GCA_000231825.2. NCBI lineage: Eukaryota > Ciliophora > Oligohymenophorea > Hymenostomatida > Tetrahymenidae > Tetrahymena > Tetrahymena elliotti. The sequence continues at coordinate 742,949 of JH720302.1, read as the reverse complement.
AAAATTAATTTTATAAATTTTAATAACTTTATTTTAAATTTAAATTTCTAAGTATATATTTATACATTCTTATTTATATTAATATGTAACAAATTTCAACCTTGTAAAAATTTATTCCCTTCCTCCTTCTTACTTTTATCAATAAAATTGCTTACAGAAAATTAAATACTTTTTTGTATTTGGGGATATTTTTTTTTCTTTAAGATTACTTATTGAAAGTTGAGGTTTTTAAAAATATGAATTTATATTTTTAATTAAAACATTCCCTATTTAAATTACCTAAATGAAAATTTAAAATAAAATATTTTTATTGTTTTTACCCATTTATTTTAATAAGAGACGATTAATTTTTATAAATTATTTTATGAACTAAAGTCAGAAGAAGAGCAGCAAATGAAGTGAATAAGTATTGATTATTTTTTTAGTTCAGAAAAAGTACTGACATTAAATTTGAAGAATGAATGAGACAATTAAAATAATATTATAAATTATGTTTATTGTAAATAAGACAATTGAATAGAAATATTTTAAGTAATAATTAATTGATTTTTACAATTTGCTAAATTTTATTTAAAATTGAATATTGATTGGATTGGGTAGAATTTTTATTTTTATCACTTATTCAAGTTTTCTTAATGTTGCATGGTTTAGAAGTTAAGGTTATATTTCTTTAGAGCATCAGTCACTTTAAGAGGTGAGTTTTATGATTAAACCATATTGTTTATACAATGCTAGAACAGAGATGAATTCATTTACTTTCTGACTTGAGATTCGTTTACATTAGAATTTTTAGAGACTGTAGTTGGTGTATTATTTTCTTGTGGAATATCCTCTTCTATAGTGTTTAAGTCAGATTCAATCACACTGAGATTGATATTTTTAGGGGGTAGATTGTTACTGTATTAATGAGACATATGAGAAGGTTTAATATTAGAGGCTGATTAGTTATAAATGTTTATTTTTTATCTGTGTGAATCATAAGATGATGATCCATCCATTTCAAACTTTTAGGGTGATGAAAGTTCAGATCCTCCTCCACATTGATTTTATTTCTTACTGTTACCAGAGCTTACATGGTATTAAGAGTTAAAAGAAGCTTATAATTACTATTATTGTTATTATTAATAGTTACAAAAATGACTCTTTTAGTGATTACTTTATTCATTTTAATACTTATTTTTATTTGCTTCTTCTTAAATATTATTATCATATGTTTAGAGTCTTCTAAAAAATAAAGATGGCTTGCTGTTGCTGCTTGTTTATTGTTGTTTTGGGCTCTTATTTATCATCTTTTGGTTATTGCTGGTATTAGAAACAGAAGAGAGTTATCTTTTTAGTGCAAATTTATTCTTCATTTGTGCTTACATAATGCCAGAAGGCGAATTTGATCTCTATCTGTTAAATAATCCAGTGTTATTTCTTGGTTAGTATGCATTATGGTTATTATAGTTATTGACTCCTAAGTAATTATTTTGGTAATTGCTTTTATGTGATGAAGAATAATTTGGTCCTTATTAAAATTCACTAACAAATCTGCTGAAATCCAAGCCTGAATCGTTTAAATTAGTTTGTTATAATATGTAAGGATTGCTGTTTGGGAGAAAGCCATTGTTAAAGTTACGTCTGATAGGAGTATTAACATTATTATAATTGACAATATTGTTTAGATTATTGAAAGGCATATAGCTTTAATTGAAAGAGTTGTTATGACTGTTGCTAGGGTTATTAAAATGATTTGACAAAGAATTCTAAGCACTTCCATTTTTAGGAGAAACTGGTCCTGTGGTTTTAGATCTTCTGTTATTTCTTACTCCATCAAACTATTCAGGATATAAGAAATCTCTAATTGTGTTATCGCCGTCAAAAAATTATTTAAACTAACTAAAATTATTAGAAATATCTTGATTATTTTCTTCATTATTTTAATCTACATAAGCATTTTAGAAGTCAAAGCATTTCTTCATTCTTGAATCAAGCATATCTACTAATTTGATATCAATTGCAGATTTAGTTTATTTATTTTTTATGAACTCAAAAGCCTCCATTGCATGAAGAGCTTTCTCAACAGGAGTAGAGTGAGAATTTAGTTGAATCCATTATTGATGGAATGCATTTTAGTTTTTCTATGTTTTATTTTAGATTGTTGTTGTAGCAGTATTAGATTTTTTCAGTTTATCCTTATTGTTTAAACTTTAAGATCTTTATCTATCCTTTTTGTTTTGATTATTCTAAAATAATCCCAAGCATGCTGTAACTATTTTATTTTTCTTAACAGGAGAAACACCTTTTTGCATGTCATTCAAGCCAGATTATCTATGTTCATTTCCTTAATTATCTCCCCCACTGGAACTGCTCTATCTTTTTTAGTTTTATTACTATTACTGATTCTCTAAATTTAACTGAGATACAGGGGTGTTATTTGGATTATTTGGGGAAGAAGCAGCAGGGTTGGTAGGTGAGATATTTTTAGATTAATCATAAGATTTTCTGGATTGCGTTCTATTGAGTGGAGAATTATTTGTTTAATCAGATTAAACATCCAAAGAAATCATCGGCTTAGGTAGATAATCAAATAGTTTTAATTAATGTTCATCGAGTAAGAGAATTTTAAGTTTTTCTAATTCTACAAGCTTCTACATAATGTAAACTGCATTTAATCTTTCCTTAACCTTCTTCCAGCAATATTTCATTTATTCTCTTTTTTAGCGAGCTTTTCCAAACCAAAATAGGTTTTAAATATAATCAAAAAACCCCCATTTTAATGGTTTGTTCTCAGGCTAAATATATTAATTGCCTTTTTTGTTGAGCTTTTTCTTAATAGTCTCTATTTATTCTGCATCAGCTTATTCATTATTCAGAAGAAGTCTCACTTTATGCATAAATTTGCTGATCAGCTGAGTGTTTTTTGGAATTGCATTTCTTCTTTTGAATGAAGGATTTCTTCTTTAATTTTCTTCTTTATCCCCCTATTCATGTAGGTGGGCTTCATTATCAGGATTTTCCTCATCTCGAGGGATTTAATTTTACTTTTAAGATTATTCTATTCTCTTAATTTATTTTGATAGTTAATTACTTTTACTATCTTAGGATTCTTCAAGATCTTTAAGTATCTATAAATCTATTTTTATTGATTCTTTCTTTTATGATTTTTCAAGCTCTTTTGACTTTGAGGTTTATTTTTCATCTGATTGCTTTTCTTCTGTAATTCCATTATTATATAATAACTACTCCTGATCATTTTGATTAGGATTTTATAATAATTAAAGAGGGATCAGAGTTTCTGTATGCTAAAGTATATTAGTGAAATTATTATTAGGTATTTAATCTTTATTTTGATTAGTAAACTTAGCAGTCATTAAAGGTATATTGCTTTCACTTTTATTCATGGTCTATAAATGTTAATTATTTTCTATTGAAAATTTTCTTTTCATTTAATCATCAGTCCCTTAATGATAATTTGAACGCTTCTCATTATTATTGAAATCTCCTTGTTTTAATATCATTTATTAAGGAGACTTGTTTATTTATTTTTTATCTAATTCTTTTTCATTATCTTAGTCTTTGCTGAGCTTATTATTATAAACTTAATGGGGTTAGTTATCTTCAATTATAACATCCCCATCATCATCTGAATCGTTTTCAGAATGTTGCTTCATTTCCTCATTTGGATCTTCAAAATTAAAAATTTAATTGAGAAGATTCATGTAAAAATCTAATTTAGTAAGCTTTTTACTGAGAAAGATAAAAACTAATGTGAATATTTTGATGATACCACCAACAGAAGAAAGAAAATCTTAAAGTTTCAAGTAAGTTCTGTAATTAATTGTTTATTTGCGATCCATTTGAATTTCTACAGAAAAAACTGTATTTTTATGAAAATCCTATAGATACTTTGTAATCTATTCAAATTCTCCTTAAAGATAAGGTACTAAAAAAGTTTCTCTATGGAAATCTGTGAGTACATTTCCATAGTCAGTATTCAGAACCATTTTTTTTAAGTTTATTGGTAATCTTTTTTGATACCCCAATTCAAAACTGAAGATTCTTTTTTGTAAATAAATTATATTAGGGTTGTCATACAATGAAACATCTAAAGCTAAATCGGTGTAATATATTTCAATAATCCCCCTCTAGATCAAACTGTTATCTATTAAATCAACCAGTAAATCAAATTTTGCAATACCCTCATCCTATTTTATTTAAACAAATTTATTAATCAAAAATAAATACTATTTATTCATAAAAAGTATTATTAAAGCAGCACTCTCTACTCAGAAATTCAGAAATTTGAGTTACTTTTTAATTAAAACAAAATGTAATTTTTACTGGGTAACCTATATTAATTGCAAAAATCTTTACACAATTTAATTAGAAAAAAGAACCAAATTTTTTAATCTTATAATTCGAAATAATTGGAAAATAAAACATAAGATAATTAACAAATCCAAACTATAATTCCCTCTTGAAAATAATCCAAAAATTCAAGTTATTTTAAAATAAAAGACCTTGAATACAATTTAAATAATTTCACATAGAAATGTATTCAAAATATTTGGAGTTTTATTGAAAATAATGAATTTTGTAAGTAAGGCTGAATTATGTAATAAAATTAGTTTGATTAGAATTAGATAATAGTGCAAGAGTAATAGATAAATTCACAAGACGATCTTTGGAAATTTAAAAGATTGATTAATTGAATTCATCAATATAATTCTATTTGGGAATGATTATAAATGAAAATTGAGGAAAATTAATTAATCCAATTAGGTATTTTTTATTTAAATATTGATGACGCTTGTATAATTAATTAAGAATCAATTAATTAATGATTAATAAAATTTTGGAACTGGTTGAGCCAGTTAAGTAGAATATTATAAATTAATTAATAGTAATTAATAAAACAACGATGCGTTGAATCATTCTGTTCTTAAGTTAAATCTTTTTATTTTGTAGAAAAGTTAATTAAGAATTTTTAAATTTAAATATCCAGATAATTATTCTAATCTCTCTTAATACACTTAAAAATATAAATTATTGTTGTATCTTATGTATTTCATATTTTCTTATTTTCTAAAAAAATATTTTGATTAAAATAAAAAAAATGTGTGGAATATTTTGGTAGGCTTGTTGTCTTTTTGTATTTTTACAAATAATTTTAAAAATTTGTAGACATCTAATATTATTATAAACTCTTGATAGTTCTATTAGAAATTAGCGAACTCATTTCAAAACAAATTCAAAAAATGCAATTTTATTTTGAATTCTATGTATCTAAAGGATTGCTTTATTCATTAGGATATTTATATTTCAATTTACTTTGTTTAGTTAGCCATCTTTGATGCGGTAGCATAATAATTCAGAAAAATCAAATTCTTCATAATTTGTTACAGAGCTAAGTACTGTGTATTCTTAGCATGAAATTTTATCCATGCTTATCTATTTCATATACTTTTGCTCATCCATCTAATTGGCTTGCTTTTAATTCTCAATGCTGATTTCATAAACCAAAGCATTTATGTCTACTTAATCATTATAAACAGCTTACTGTTGATAATCTAAAATTCTAATTGCTATCATGAACTTATCTGATTCGCGGCTTTGGAAAAATTAATTTATGAAAAAATCTTATAAGTAGTCTTCTTATATCTTGATGTTAGGAGAACCTTTGTTAACAATCTCTTTACCAAAGTAGTAGATTGCCAAAAAAGAAAAGAGTACTAACAAGACTGTAAGACACCCTCCAAATTTAGTTTTATGAGTTTTTTCCTTGTAGTAGGAAAGCTCAATCCTATTGCCAAACATGTCAATTTTTCGCAGATATTGGAGATGTTCCTACATTTGAATAATCTATAATAATAGTTTGCTCTCCTTTCTAGTTCGCTAGATAATTGATTAATTAATTTGTTTACAATTTGCTTTTGTTTGAATGTAATAATAAATAGAAATTAATTGATGTAAAAAAATTATAATTATTTTTTACTCAAATCTCTTTGTTACTATTTAAGGAATTATCTAGTCCATTTAAAAAATCATAATTTTTTTGTTACTGCTTTTTTAAGAGATATACAGTCAGTCACTTTTTAGATATTTCACTAACTATTTTACAACAAAGGTAATATTAAATTTCCGCCTTTTTATCTGAATAGATACATTTCTATTACTTTTTTATCTGTCATCCAGCTTTTTATAAATTAACTTTACACAAAGCAGAAATATTTAGCTTTATTTCTATCCATTCAATCTTAACATAAATTTAAAATTCTACTTTTATCTAATCTAGAAAATCCAATATTTCCTTCCACTCAAATTTTAATAAAAAAAAAATTAGACTTTGTATTTTCTATCATGAAATTAATTTTTCTTAAAGCAATTAAATAATTTTCCAATGAATCTCATTTGAATTTTTTGAATTTTTCTAATGTTAAATTTAGCATATTTGAAGGTTAATTTTACTAAATTAGCTAATTCACGATTAAAAATATAAAAGCTTTGAATGTATTATTCTAAGGAATTATCATAGATAAGTATCTTAAATCTCCTTAGAAACTAAATTATTGGTTTGATATCAAATATTTTTTTTCAAGTAAAATTAATTAGTTTTTCCCAAATGAAAAAATGAAAAAAGTAGTAAATATGGATGTAATTTCTTGTTTTTATTTTTTTAATTTATTCAGCAACACTGATTTATCGACTTAAAATTAAAAGAAATAAATTAGATTAAGAATTAATCGTCATTGCTTATTGATTATTTTGAATTATAGAATAATACCATAATCTGAATATTTATATTTAATATAAAAGAAATTTGATTCTCTAAAAAATAAGTAATTCAATTGAATTCAGCAAGTCCTAATTTTATTTATAAATTTTAAGGTAAACTCAAATTATATTTTTTCTAATTTATTTTATTTATATTTTCTAAATAATCTAAATAATAAATGTGTCTTGCTTTCTACTTTTGAATCACAATATATATATTCAAATAAAGGAAGGTTTCAGGTCAATATATTTTGTGAAAGATATTAAAAAACTAATGTCCTTGTTTTGATTTGATAAATATTTTAGGTCTTCTAAATAATATTATTGTAAAAATGGCTTTTTTAAAAATACAAATTAATTAAGAAATATTTTGTTTAATTTAAATTAGGTAGGTAAATAAGGATCTACTAAACCACAAAAAATACAATATTATTAAGGATTTGTTTGTCCTATTTTAATTTAGTATTACTAAAGAATAAAACTAGTTAACATTTTTAGCTACATATGGAATAGTTAAATTTGTATTCTAATTTACTAATTTTATTTACATTATAATTTTGTTTATGCTTGAATCCACATATCTATTCAATTCAATTCATAAAAAATAAAAACCTTGAAAGTATTGAATTTCATCTTATCTATCCTAAATAGGCTATACTCTTTCATTAAAAATAAACTTTATCAATTTTTTATTATTTTTTCTTTGATAGCGAAACCCTATAACTCAAATAATAAAATCTATGTAAACATTTGTACTACTTTTGAATTTGGCTGTTAATCACTGATACATATTTTAATATGAGTAAGCAAACAAATATGTTTGATTTACTACTTTGCTTGTATCTTTTTAATAATTTTGATTCTTCTCAAAAATCAATTTATTTTTTTGATAGCAAATACACTTATATAAAAATTATTTTTTATGAGTTAAAAAGTAAAAGGGATTGAAATAGTCATTTTTGTTTGAATTTAATTCATGCTTTTTCTATAAGCTTATTTTTATTGAAATGTGTTTTCAATTTGTTAAATATTTATTTTTCTAAAAAATCACAAGATATTTGATGTTTATTTGATAACTATTTAATAATAACTAAATACATTAATTATTAATTGGCAAAATAACCTATAAAATAGTTAATGTTTGTTTTAATTAAAAATGTATGTATGTATGTAATCTATTATTTGTGTGGAAATAAAAATTAATTATAAAAATATTAGTAATTTTATACATTTAAACTAAAAGGAAGAAAGTTGCTTTATCTCAAATATCTTTTCAATAATATAAAAAGATAAAATTTATTTAGATTATCTTTTGATTAATTAATCAAACACCCTATCAAATTATTTTTTTTGGTTACAAAAATTTATTAGCTTTATTTTTCTCTTTTTCAAAAATGTAACAATCAAATACACCTAACAAATACCAAAAGAAAAAATCAGAAAGTAATTTAAATGTTTTTTAAATAAAATTTAGAATTTTATTTACATTCTTTTACATTCTGACTTATTTTTTTCATCTAAGCAAAAGAAATGCACTTTTTTTATTGAATTTTTTTATTTATTTTAAAAATTAAATATTGAAATTACTTATTTAGTAATATAAATACTGTATGATGCAAAAAGTTTGTACCTATACCCTTATTTTTGTTAAAAAACCGTATTAATTATATTAAAAACAATAAATCAGTACACTACAATAATATAATATTTTGTTTTTTTAGGATTTACAGTATAAAAATTTTTCATGGTTACAAATCTTTTGAATCTAATTTTAGTTAATCTTTTTTACTAAAATTTTCATTTTTAGCACTAAAAAATAATTTTAAATTGAATACTAACAATTCCTAAAATGAACAAAACTTTCTTTTAGTAAATGAAATAAGATATAAAATATTCTTTTATTTAAAATAGAAGAGTAGAGCATTAAAATTAAGAAATCTTTTAATTCTTTTATTGCAATACTTTTAGAATTTTTAAAATAATAGAATCAAAAGCAAAAACATATTATACACCCTGACCATTTTTCAAAAACATTTTTTCATTGATTTGAATTTATAAACAAAATATATTTTATTCCTTTTTATTTAATTTACAAAATTAACTAAATGGATGAGATTTTGTTCCCCTTTACTCTTAGGATGAATAAAAGAAAAAATGTTTTTATTAAATTTAAGTTTAGTTTTTGTTGATTAGAATTAAAAATCATTTATTAGATTAGAATAGCTTTTAATATTTTGATTAATTAATTAGTGAGTTAGTCTTTTAGTGTAAATTTCTGATAAAAATAAAATTATGATTAATACTATGCTAAATGGTTAGAAATTAAAGTCATTTAAAATAAATATATTTTGTTTGTTGTAAACATTATTGGAAGGTTTTAATAGCAATATTAAAAAATATAGTTGGATTGAAATGCCTTGCTTTTTTACTGTATTCGATTTATTATCTGATATTTTTAATTAAATAGAAAGTAGAGTTAAGTAATTACAAAGTAGATGAATTGTTAAGAGCTTAGCTTTAATAGCTTAATTACTTCTAGAAGTGATAATAGAATGATTTACTCATTTAACTAAAAGCCTTGTCATGGAGAATAGTTTGATTACATAGATGAGGATGGGGCAGCTGATGGAAGTATCAATAGCTATTATCAAAATAAACATATTTAAGTTCAAAAAATCGATGTAAAAGATGGTAAAAAAGGAGAATTTTCTTTCAATCAAGAATCAATAAAAAATAAGAATAAATTAGACAATAGTATCTAACTGTCATTTGTTAGTCAAGATGAAAAATTATCAAAGAATGTGTCCATAAATTAACAGCTAACATATCAAAGTTAGGTTTTTGATGATAAATCTTAATCTCTTACACCTTACGATACTCATAAAAGATAGTAAAATGGATAAAATTCAAATCAAATTTTTTAGCATCTGCTAAAATTTTAATATGAGCACATAGTAGATTATGAAAATATTGAGATGAAGTAAAAGAACTTTTTAAAAAAATAAAAAATACATAACGAAACTCTCTCAAAGCAATTGTGGAGATATAAATTTTTCAAAATTCTTCTACTAGTCAACAAATTTTTATTCAATATGAAGAAATCGTTGGTTTATACAAGACCTTATATGCTTCAGAAGCAGCATACTTAGGCTTTAAATGATAAAGCTGCATTTAATATTGTTCAAAAAAAAACAATTAGATCTGATTATAGCAAAGCTACAAACAGGTCTAACTTTGTCAAGAAATTCTAAAAAAAATACTTAAAATGTAAGAAATAGATGAAATGCTTATATAAACCAATTAACAAGTGTATTCTGAAAATATAGTATTTTATTTCTACTATCAAAGTTTTTGAGCCTTTCCATCCCCTATTGATTCTTTGGGATTTTATTGTTATGATCCATATAATTCTAAATTTATTGAGCATACCCTTTGAAATATCTTTTTCGTTCACAACTCCATTATATTTTAACTACTCAAACTACCTTATTATAGTCAGTGATATATTTATATAAATGAACACATGCTTTTATTACAAAGGTAAAACCTATTTAAAATCATTTAAACCAATCCCAATTCTCAAATTTCATTAACCTTTCTTTAAAATTAAAAACTTAATATCTAAATTGAATATTCTACAAAAATTATTTGACTAAAAGTAAATTAATTGTTATAATATAATCTCCATAAATTATTTATTCTATTAAAATGGAGATTTCCAATTCAAATATAGGTAAAATATTGTTGGAATTAAATAATTCATTAATTTTGAAATAACTTTATTCAAGCAGATTTTATTTATTCATCAAGAACTAATAATAGAAAAATAATTTTTTTAAAATAACTTAATCATAAATTAGTTTTTTTTTAAATGATCATTTTGTTTTATTTTCTTACATATGAAAGATTATTGCTTATTTAAATAAAAATTGTAAATGAAAGGTTAGTATTTTTTAAATAATAAATAAGAATGAAGTCAACTATTTTTCTTTATTGTTAACATATTTTAAAAAAATGATTTTAAGAAATTCTTTTGAATTCATATTAAATATTATAATTAGGTGAAGTTTAACTTGGGAGATGGGCAATTTTTAAAAATTATTTAAGAGAATATACATACATAGAAATAATATCTTTGATTTGCTTGTATTGGGAAAACCCTTTAGATTTTTAGATATTAAGGATTGCCTATTTAATAAAGATTAAGCATTTATCTAGGCTTTCAGATAAAATTAGAGAGTATTTTTAAATAGATGATAAATATGCACAATTCACGAATCTTTTTCTTTTACTAGTTTAGATTCTATATCTTATGCATGTTTTTGCATGCTTGTGGTATAAAATAGGGGTTTATGTTGATAAAGATTTAAGAGAGAAATCATGGATAGAAGATTTCAAGGTTTATGACATGAGTGAGTAAGTATTCTACTTTAACTCTATTTACTTTGCTATAGTTACTATTATTACTATTGGTTATGGAGATATAACTCCAATTCATTATCTAGAGAAACTCTTTATTGTTTTTATGGCCTTTCTTTCTTGTGTAAATTTTGGATATGCCCTAAATTAAATAGGAGCACTAATATAAGAAATAAACTAAAGAAAACAGCTATATAGGATTTAAACTGCTAATATAAATAAATATATGAAAGAAATGCAAGTTACAAGCTCTCTGTAAAGCCAAGCAAGAAAATATTTGGAGTATGCATTTTGCGAAAATTTTAGTAAAAATCAAACTTCTGTCTCTGTTTTGGAAAACTTATCTTCAAATCTTAAAAATTAAATTAAAAAGGAGGTTCATATGAGATACCTTAAATAAATACCTTGCTTGAAAGATAATTTCTCTAATAAATTTTTGGAAAGAGTCTCTTTACTCTTTAAAGAAAAAAGTTATGGATCTGGAGAAACAATTGTAGATTAATTTGAATTAAAATAACCTAGTTTATCAATTGTTATGAAAGGCAAGGTTTCCCTTTAAGTTAAGTAAAGATATTCTCAAGCAGAAAATAAATTTTAAAAGCTGAAAAAGTATTAATATTTTGGGTAATATGAATTTTTTACTCAAACTCTTTAGAGTTTGCACTCTGTCAATTCTATTGGGTAATTTTATTTTAAGCTTTGAAGAATCCTAAAATTCAAAACACCTTTATTTTCCAACAATTTATATTGGCTCTAATCAAATTTAGTAACTCATCTAAATCTTTATCCATTAAAAGTTTTTTAACCTTATAAAAATATATTTAAAATTAAGAAATAAATTTTATCAATAATTTAAATTGATGAAGGGAAAATGAGTGCAATTGTTATACCAATAATTTTAATTTTATTAAAATAAAAATTTTTAATCCCCTTTGCATTCTATATTATTTTTAAGATTTCCTATTTAGTAATTTTATTTTATTAGAAATCAATAAATTTAAAGGTTTTTCATAGCATAAAAACTAAAATCATAAGCAAAGTGAGTTATGGTATTTGAATTTAGAAAATATCAAAAAATTCGTTACACAATTTAAGAATTTTTATAGGAATTTTAATAAAAATATCTCATATAAAATATAGGATTACAACAATATTATACTTAGAACTTGAAGATTTTTTGTTACTGATAGATGAATTTCCAGATGATAAAGAGATTTATCACTCTTTGAAAGATCAAATAAATTTATATTTTAAGTATGGAATAATAAGTTAATAATGCATTTCTTGTAGAACCTAAGGTCATTTAATAAATAGGTGTAGGTTTATTTCTTATCAGCCAAATGAACTGAAAGTAATAAGTAAATACATTTAGGAAGAAGAGAAGTACTTGAATTAAATTTAAAGAAGAAAGAAGATTAAATATTCTACATTAAAGAAAGCAAATGAAAATTTAAAGGTAATAGAACGTATTTAATAAGATAGTAACCTAGAAGAAGAATCTTTTTTGTAGGATGATAATGAAAATACAGATAACTATTAGAGTACTTAATAGAGTATAACTAGAACTATCACAATTAATGATTAAAAACCATAACGATAATCATAAGCATAAATCTTGGTGCCTTAAATGAGCTCAAATAATAATAGATAATCACAAGGATAAATTTTTTTACCTTAAAAAAGCTTAGGAAATAACTCTAATTAAAAGTAAGATCCCCATAGAACCTTAAGGTATTCTGACACAGATGAAAAGTCATTTTTTTCCCCAAAAAATACTGATAGCTCACTAGAAATTAGTTTAGACAGGAAACCTACATAATAGAGTGATTAAATTATAGAAAATAAATTGATAATTTAAAATATTGAAAGTAAGACAGAAAAAACTCGCTAAAGTTAAATTATTTAAAGACCTTCAATACTAAAATTTTTATAAATGTAACAATAACAATCTAAAAATTTTATAAACACTGATTCTTAAATCCTTTCAGAAGCTTAAGTAAATACTAACACAATCAACAATAATAACAGCGGCAATAATAACAACAACCTCAACAATAGTAATAATTTGAACAGATAAGTGTTTTAGATGCTAAGTCATCAACATTAAATAAATTAGAACAATTTACAAAAAGAAATAATTTAATATGCTTAAAATTTATATCTCAACCAAGACTAGGAAAAAAACTTGCAAAAATTATAGCAATACAATATTAATTAACTTGATGGTTCCTGCTCATTATGTATTGAATCAGCTAAATCATACAAAAGATATTTTCCTCACAATAACATTGAGAATCTTAAAGTGAATAAAAAATATGTTTTAAGGAATGGATAAAGAAAAAATAAGAATTTAAAAACTTTAAAATTAAATCATAGCAAATACAAAAGTAGCAGCAGCAGCTGTAACATCAGCAACAACAATAATAATAATTTGAATGAAAATAAGAATATCTCCTAATTTTTGAAATACAAAGTTAATTGATAAAACCTAATTAATTATTTCAATTTCTAAAATATATTAACTGTGTATATAGATAAATAAAAGTAATTTTTCATTTTAAAAAATAAATGTAAGTATAATTATGAACTAGAAAATTTATTTTTCAATTTCGTTTTGACAATTATTCTAAAATTTTTGATTCTTAAATTCAAAACTCTTTTTTATTTAAAATAGAAATTAGATAGATTATCAGAAAAATATAAAAATATGAGGCTATTTGAAAATTGTTGTATGAAAAAAATAAATTTTATAAATACTATTAGAGTTTAAAAAAAGAATTTCTTAAAATAAAAGAAGACAACTACTCCTACATTAAAAATTATAAAATATAATTAATACTCAAGTTATCTTTTATCTGCAAAATAAATTTAATTTTAATTAGATCAAATAAAAGTTAAAAATAATAAATCTTTCAATTTTTACACGACAGTAATCTTATTAAGGTTTTTTCTATCCAAAATAAAAAATAAAAAATACCTTTATTTATTTATTATTAATGATGATGAAAAACATGTAATTAAAACAAAAAATATGAAGCTTAAATTTAAATAAAAATCAAAATATTTATTTCATAAATATACTTTAAATGGTATTTTAAGATGTTTTGTAATTAAGCTAATACTTACTAAAGTGATTTTTTTATAAAAGCTGATTAAAATGCTTTAAATGGTGTTGGAATATTTTATGAAGATAAAAGAACATTGATCTAAAAGGCTGAAGACGCATAAGAAGCTTATAATAATATCATTAACTAGAGCTAGTAAAATTCAGAAATAAATAGAAAGCTAATTAATTTCCTTCATCCTGAATTGATAGAACTATTTAATCTGTAATCTTTCGACAGGTCAGATTTTTAAAAAGAAAAGTCTCAAACTTCAAGATTTAAGAGAAACTAATTTGCTATATAGCTTCCTTTGCTATATTCTACAAGTAACACATCAGAAAGATAGCTCTTTTAATATGTGCAAAAAGATAAAAATGAATTCCAATAGTTTTTGAGCAATTTTCACTCTCACTAACATTCAGTAAAAGATGTTTAATTTACAACAACATAATAGAATGACATAGCTGATTTAAATAACAATCAAAATTTAAATGAATATGAAGTTTTTTAAAGTACAGTCAGAGATAATTATGGTAAATATCTAAGGTATAGCTAAAACAAGAATAAAATGAAACGAAATATAAAAAATGATTTTAAATTGAATTGAAAAAATTTATTTGATGCTCACTGTATCAAAAACAGGAAAATATTTTATTATTTCTCAAAATCTTTATTCTTATAAGTATTTAGTGTATTTGTTGTTAAAATTTGGTTTTATCTAAGTGTAAGTTAATTTTTTATTTTTATGAATTTGGAATGTAATTTTTAGCTTATCTCAAACTGTCTTTTTTGATTAATGAATCTTGATAATTTTATTTAATTGAGTGAATAAAATAAAATTCATGTTTTATTTAAGATGTAAAGAAATGAAATTCTTTTAGAAGTAAATCTCTTTATCAAATTTTATTCTTAAAAAAATATTGTAAAAAATATTTTTCTGAATATGTATATTGTATTAATTTAAAATCAGGTTTGAATAACTTTAAAATTAAATTAGTTACAACCTTAAACTAACACTATCAAAGATAGTACACATTGAAGCCTGAAAAAAATTATTTATTTAAAAGTAAAATGGATTCTTTTGTGGATATCACATAATAATTGAAAAGAAATTTTGTATTTTTCTAAACTTACAATAGATTTAAGTGAATTTTTTTTGTTAAAATTGAATGCTACTTTTTTAAGAAAAGTGTTAAATAAAAAATTAGCTATTCCTTTCATTAAGGTAGTACTTTTAATTTTAACAAGTTTTTTTTTTCTTCTACTTCTAAAAAAAAGTTAATTTGAGTGGTTAGGTTAGTGATTTGTTTTGTGGGGAATATTTTTTTAAATTACAAAATTTCTATTAATTTTATTAAATTTTGTAAAAATGTTCAAAAAAAATGTTAGTTTTATTTTTAATTTCAAAGATTTTTTTATTCTTTCAAAATGTAACTCTAAATTTTGTTGTTTTGAAAATATTTTTTTGATCCATTCTTGTAATCATATTTATCAATCAATGATTTTTTATCAACAATTTTTCATCATTAATTATTTCAAAAAATTTGGTGCAACTTAGAGAGAAAGTCGAATAAAATTTATAATTTTTAAGATTACAAACTCAAGCAATTTATGGATGATTAATTATTTCATAAATTTCTTAATAATTAAATAGAAAGTTATGATTGGAAGATTGATTATTTTGGCTTATTAAATTTTTTTAGATTATTTTTGTTAAATTTATGATGAATATTTTTTCTTTATATTTCAATTAATAATATTTTATTTCCACAAAAAAGACGAAACATTTGACCTCAGAAAAATATTGGTCTAATTTTTAATAAAACTGGTAATTGTTAAATTTGAAAAATTAAAAAGATAAACTTACAAATAATTCTTTAAATATTAGCCCACATTTTGTAGAAAATTATTTTGAGTGGAGAATCGTTACTAAGAAAATTTAAGAGTGTTTTAATTGAAGGTTTCATATTCTAGGAATTAACGATGTAAAATTTTATTTTTACTATTTTTTTACTATAAAAATCACTTTACAAATTATCTTAAGAAGTTTTTGTTTGCAATTTTCTCATAGATTAGATTCGTTTATGAATTTAATAATCTTTATTCTTATTAATTTACTGGATTGACATTTAAAATTATAGGCTTATGAATTTGCATCAAAAGTTGATATGAGAGACTATTTTTTGAAATTAAAATTGAAATAAATTAATTTTATTTTAACTAAAGCATTCAGCTCATTTTGTGTATTTAATTCAAAGTAATAGAAATTGTACTTATTTCTAGCAATTAGTATCTTTATTGAAGTTCTAATCTTTGAAATTGGATAATGAATAAATTAGAATTTACTCATGAAACAAATAATAAATCTAATATGTAAACTATTTAAATAATAAAATAGCCAATAATTTGATTTTAATTTTCTTATTTGTTTAATCTTTAATTGTAAAATTTTTAATTTTTTTTGTATATTATAATTAGTTATAGATGAATCTGTTTATAAGCTCAAATTAAAGCAAGATGTTTAAAAAAAAATACTTAATTAAACTAGTTAAGAATTCTTTACAGAATACACATCTAAAGATCTTAAGCTAGAGAGATTCACTGAAAATTGTTGCATCAGAAAAATTTGATACATTTTAATTATCATAAAAGTAAAAGGAAAATAATAGAGATTTGAAAAGATTTTTTAAATAAACTTTTGAACAACTCAGAATAAAATCATGTGATTATATTAAGTATTATATATCATTCTTTACTTGCATAAAAAGAAAAAAGATGTCTTAAGTAATTGATTATGGTTTGTAAAAGCTTTACAATCATCTTGATATTGTTTTCATTCTTAATAAATTGATAGAATTTTAAAAACTTTAAAAACTTTTGCTAAATGAAAACTAATTAAGACTATTTGATTATATTCTCAAGCCTATAATAAAAGTAGATAAGAATAATAACTAAGTAATTTCGGATTATATGAGTGAATCTAGTAATTTAGGTATTTTTTATGAAAATAAAAAAACTCTAATTTAAAAAGCTGAAGATGCTTAAGAAGCTTATAATAATATCATAAACTAAAGCTAGTAAAATACTGAAATTAATCAAAAGTTAATTAATTTATTACACCCTAAATTGATTGAATTATTTAATATGTAGTCATTTGAGAAACCTGATTGCTAAAAAGATAAATTTTCATTAAGAATAAAAAGAAATTAATTTACATTATAAATTCCTCAAATATCTCCTAAAAGTAATCTCTCTGAAAAATAACTTTTCTAATCACCATAAAGAGACAAAACAGATTATCAATAATCTGTAAGCAATAATTAATTTAGATAATTTTCAGTAAGAGACATCTAATTAGTTGCTTTAACATGCTAAAACAAAGTTGAAGATTTAAATGGAAATTAAGTTTTAAGTGAATATGAACTTTATCAAAGTAGTGTTAGAGATAATTATAATAAGTATTCAAGGATACTCAAAAATAGTCATGCTAAAAAGTTAAATTTAAATAACTAATGAAATTAAATCAATCAACTAAGAAGAACTAAATCTAAATAATCCTATCCTTCATATCCTTCAGCTTTATTATACATCAAATTTTTTTAAATATTATCCCCCCTCCCCCCCCAGAAACAATTTAAAAAATTGAGATTGAAAATGATTTTTTAAGTAATTGGGGGTGGTGTCTAAGTTTATGCATATATTTTTTACTAATATTTATGAGGATTTATTTGTTTTGTATTGAGCTAATATTTTATCTTGAAAAATGTTTTTTGACGTGAGAAATTTCTTATTTTTATTTTATGATAATGAATTTCGATAACAAATCAAATTAAAAGCTAATTTAGAACTAATAATTAATTCCTTTTATGATTAGTTAGCATAATTATTAACTTTTAAAGATAATTTATTTTATTACCAATATTTGTTTTAATTTAATGAAAAAAATTTTGACATAATTTATCCCAAAGCAAATTCTAAACTGATTTAATATGAAAAAAAATCTTTTGATAAAAAATAAATGTTTAAAATAAGAAGTATTTTACTTTTTATTAAATAATATTTGAAAACAAAAACTCTTATCAGATATCACTCAATCTAGTTTATCAATGAATTATCTCTTTTGCTTAGAATAGATTTAAATTAATGATATTCTATTTTAAATTGGAGTAAAATTGATAGTAATTCAGTAGAGATATTTAATATGAGATATTGTGTAAATTAATAAGTACAATATATTTTTTTGTAAATTCTTTATCAAAAATATTAATCAAGAGAAAAAGAGATCTGTAAATGAATTGATAAGATTCTATTAGAAGTCACTTATTTCTTTTACTTCTTCAATAAATTAAAATTAAAGATCATATTTTAATTTTTTGATAATCAAAAGAGAAATTTTGCATCTTATATAATATAATTTGCACAAAAAACTCCTCCATTCTCTCTCGCTATTCAAACTAAAATT
Organism: Tetrahymena elliotti 4EA; assembly: GCA_000231825.2. Classification (NCBI taxonomy): domain Eukaryota; phylum Ciliophora; class Oligohymenophorea; order Hymenostomatida; family Tetrahymenidae; genus Tetrahymena; species Tetrahymena elliotti. The sequence goes on along the minus strand of JH720302.1, from coordinate 724,205 downwards.
ATTTTTTTAATGATAAATCTGATCTCATCTATTTCATTAACTTTAACATTCTTTGTTAGTTTATTTTTATTAAGGCTATGAAAATTTATGTTAGGGTATAAATAAGTCTTTATTTTAATTGTTTGTCTTGTTTTTTTATATGAAAATAGTTAAGTCGATAATCAAAAATATGTTTATTTCAAAAGATATTTTAATATATTTCAAATCAAAACTATTTAATTAACTTTCCACATGTAACGAAAACACTTATCAAACAAAAATAAAATCAATTAACATTTACAAAGCTTAACTTAAATTTCAAAAGGAATAAAATAAATAAGAGCTAAAATAATCTTAATATTTTGAATTTAAAAGTTGAAGAAGAACAGCATCGCTGTTTAATCTAAAGCATTTTCAATATTACCAAAATAAAATGAATTATTATTTTTGTTAAATTTATTTTTTGCCTTTATTTGCTTTTTTTTTGTTAATGTAGAAAATTCTTTCAAATTTCTAAATTTTGTAACAAAAAATTATATCTTAATTAAACACTAACTCTCTATTTCAAAGGTGTTAAGAGTCTAAAAATTTTTCGAACAGATTTGAATCGATCTTTAAATTATTAACTTAGGTTATATTTACATAATTCGCTATATTGTTAAGCAGGGTTGAAAAATGAGGCTTATTAATTTTTCTTTAATGTAAAAGAAATAAAAACTCTTACTTTACGTATTTTCATTTTAATTTTGATGCAATTTATTACTTGTGAAAGATATTAAATTGAGTTAAGTGATGCAATTTATTAATTTAAAAATTATGTAAGATAGAATTGAACATCATTAAAATTTCTTTAAATGCTAAACTAAAAAATTTATAATTAATTTTATCATCCAAAAATTCAATTATTTTGTTTCTTATTAGCAGCAACATAAAAAATATTAGAAAAGAGATTTCTCTCATGGATACAGAAAACATTCTTATAGGATTAGGCTTAGCTGTTTTTGTCATAGCTTTGATCTTCAAATTTTTGAAGAAGGATCCCATTGCTTAAGAGTACAATTATTATATCTTATTGTTTATTTCTAATCTTACAAAAAAAAAATTTAGATTCCTCTAAAAAAAATATAAAATATTAATGTATTTTACAAAACATTAAAAGAGTTAAAGTTGAGCAAAAGGTCTAGATCAAGAAAAAAGAAAGTACAATATCTTATGGAAAAGTTACTTTCTTCTTTGGTTCATAAAGTGGTACTGCAAACAAGTTTTGCAATATTCTCTCTCAAGAAGCCATGGATAATGATTTTGAACCAACTGTAGAAGATTTGAAGGATTTCAAGTAAGAATTTTTCACTAAAGGAGATAACTTAGTCATATTATGTATGGCCACTCATGGAGAAGGTGATCCCACTGATAATGCCAAAGAATTCTTTGAATGGATTAAGAATCATTAAGAAGAAAACGCTTTCAAGAACATCCGTTTCACCGTTTTCGGTTTGGGTAATACTCAATATGAGCACTACAACTCTATGGGTCGTTAAACTAACTAACATTTCGAACGTCTTGGTGCTAAGAGGTATATATTTTATGAAATTTTATCAAAAATTAATAGAATGAACATCTTAAAATGCTAACTGATAATATGTTTTAATCAATTATTTTAGAGTCTACAGATATGGTGAAGGAGACGATAATAGCTCATTAGAAGATGACTTCAATGAGTGGAAGGAAAACTTATGGACTGAACTCAAGAAGATTATTACTCCTATTGATTTAACAAAGCAAAATGATTAAAGTGCTGCTACACATCACAATAAAAAGAAATCAGGTACTGCTTTCAAGTTAGTTCCCACTGAAGCTGCCGAAATCAATTTCGAAAACGCTAAGAATGACGGAAAGAAGTATGAATTCTTAACTGATGGTTACATTCATGGAACAGTTGCAAATGTTAAGAGCATGAGAGAATTACGTTAAAACAATAATGATGGATCTACTCTTCATATGGAAATCGATTTAAAAAATACCAACTTAAAATATAAGACTGCTATGAATATTGAAATCTTTGCTGAAAATGACCCTGCTCTTGTTGAAAAAGTTGGAGCTCATTTAAATTTAGACCTCAACTAAAGAGTAGAAATTGTTGTTGATGAAGAATTTGCTGAAAAATTCAAATACCCTTTCCCCTCCCCTATCAGTATCAGAAGTATTTTGACCAAGTTTTGTGACTTTTAAGGCCAACTTATGAAGAAAACCCTTAAGGACTTAGCTAAATTAACCACCAAAGAAGAAGACAAATCAAAGTAAACAAATATACTTAATTGCAATTTCTTTTCCAATAATAAAAACAAGCATAGAAAAAGAGCATCAATAGATTTTGTTAAAAATTAGCACAGAAAATGAAAATGTTTCTTAAATAAAATATTTAAAACTTAGCTGTTAGAATAAATAAGCAATTCTTATTAATTAGTTTTGTTAGCATTTAAATTAATTATAAATTTTGTGATTGCAAAATAATTTGTCTGAATAAATTTAATTCTGCCAAAAATTAACCCCAAATTTAATTTAAGATATTCAAAACGCCAATAAAAATTTTCCATATTAAATGGGTGTCTATTATAGAAAGGATAATTTATTAATTCTTATTAACTTATAATTTTTTTTAAATACAAATAGATTAGAAAAACTAGCCTCTGCTGCTGGAAAGAAAGAATTCGATACCGAAATATACTAAAAGAAGAAATGTCTTTTCGACTTATTGAAGGAGTATTAAATTGTCCCAACTCTTGAATAATTTGTTGATCTTTGTCCTCGTCTAAGCCCCCGTCTTTTCACTATTTCCTCTTCTGATGTTAAAAACCCTGAAATTGTTACTGTAACTGACAGTCTCGTTGCAGATAAGCTTTAAGACGGAAGCATAAAACATGGTATTTGCTCAAAGTATTTGATCAATTTCTAAAACAAGCTCAAGAACGGTATGACTGGTAACAGAATTAGAGTTGGCTTCAAAACTTCTAGTTTTATTCTCCCCCAAGACAGCAAAACCCCTATCATCATGATCGGTCCTGGTACTGGTATTGCCCCTTTCATCGCTTTTTGCTAAGAAAAAGAAGCTCTTTTAGAAAAAGGTAAATAAAAATAGAAAAATTTTAATTTATAAAATTAATTAATTATAATCCAAAAAAAAAGGTATCAATATCTGTCCTGGGGAGTTTACTTTATACTTTGGTTGCAGACATTAGGATGGTGATTTTATCTTCAGAGAAGAACTTGAATAATATGTAAAGAATGGTATTATTAATAAGTTATACACAGCTTTCTCTAGAGATCAAGTAATTTATTTATTTAGTTATTTATTCAAAAATTTTAATAATGTTCATTGTAAAAATTAGGGTAGCAAGGTCTATGTTCAAGACTTAATGATCAAAAACGAAGAAGAAATCTATAACACCTTCTTCGAAAGAAACGGCATAATCTACATTTGTGGGTAAAATTAAGATAATTTAATTCATTAGCTTATCAATTTATTTTATTATAAAGTGCTACTGCTATGGGTGAAAGTGTTGTTAATGCCTTAAGAAAAATAGTCCAAAAATTCAAAAACCTTGATGATCAAGAAGCTCACAAGTTTGTTGAAAATTTAGAAAAGGAAAAAAGAATCATCAAAGAATTATGGTGAGAGCTATGAATTTAAATTACTTTAAATCTTAAAAACCTCTAAAATTTTCAATAAAAATAAATAAAAACTTACCCAATCTCTCAATAAACAAATAATATCATAATTTATTCTCTTATTATTTTGTTTTATAAATAATATTCATTTATATGTACGTATCTCTCTCAGCTAATTTAAATTAGTTACGATTCACTTCATTCTATTTTCAAAATTCATTCAAACTATTTTGTAATTTTTCTTTATTTTGAGAAATCATTTTTTTCAAATTATCAAAAATATGTTTCTAATTTGTTTAGAAAGGTTCAAAAATTTTTGAATGTAATAATTTTAGAAAAGTAAAATAATGAGTAGATTAGATTTATCATAATTATTTTACTCCTTTAAATATATATTAAGAAAATATAGACTATATATTAGGTGATCTCTCTAAATTAAATGCAATAAATAAAGCTTTAAAGATTTCAAATTTCCTTATTTTTAACCAGCTAAAAATAAAAAACCATTTTTGTAAACTTGTCAAATTAATGAAAATACACATTATTTATTAGGTTTTATTGATATTTTTGAGTATAAATTAAAATTAGATAACTACAGTATTAAAAAACATTTTACAAATGCAATTACAAAAATTTTGAATGAAAAACTAGTTTAACTAAATTCTTTATTTTTTAAATATATTTATTAAAAATTAATATGAGTAATTTAAATTTTGTTAGGAAAATTGTTTTTTATAGATGTAAATCTATTATTTTTCTTTTTATTTGTATGAAATTGAGATTCTAAACATATTTTTAGATAAATACTTTGAACAATTAATTTGCGAAATATCATTAAAAGTTGTTGACACAGTTTATTTGTTGGTTATTCCAGACAACGTAGAATTACTTTTTCCCATAATTAGGGTTTTCTTCTCTTTTTTTCTTAAGTGCTGTTAATTTTCTCTCTAAAGAGTACTTAGTAACAAGAAACTTATCATATTTACTCGGATCTGGCATTTCTTGTGGTTTTAATTAAAAATGATTTTAAGTATTATTCAACAGTTTATCTATGTTAATTTAATTATTTTCTAGCATTATTTCTGTATTTGGGTCATTTTATATAACTCGTCTTTGCTAGTTCAAGCTCTAAGCTCTAAATGATAATGATTGTTATTTATTTTATGTATTTAATGGTGAGGCTTAAGCATAATTATAATAATTCCTTGAATTGGCTGTTGTATTAGGGCGTGAGCTATTAGTGTTAAATAACTATATGTTTTTATCATTTTTGAAGATACTATTATTGTTATTATATCTTTACTATTAAGTGCTACTTAAAGTTGAATGTGTATTTTCTACTTTCTTATTATCTTGACTCATTCTAACATCACTAAGAGGTGATTTTATTTTAGATTGAAATTCTTGTTCTTCTAAAACTTATCTCAAAGCATTTTAATGCTGCTTTTTCATATCTGTATTCGAATCTGGATATAACTCCTTGAAATTTAAATTAACTTCTCCTTCTTCATTTTCTTTAATATCATATAACTACTAGCTAATATTCAACAGTTTTTCTCTACTTTTGGCTTCTAACTTTGGAGATAAGGTATTATCATTTGTTGTACCAGTTTCTTAGTTAAAATTATTTTTATTCTCTTCACTCTGGTCTTCTGCGTTAAATCTTTTTTCTAAAAAGTAAATAATAGTAAATAAATATTTTCATATTCTCTTTTAATGAAATTATAATTTTAAAAAGAATAAATAAGTATACTTTTAGATGATTTTATGTTGATAAAAATCTTATTTTTTTATTGTTGATGAATGGTTTGTTCTTGATTTTATTGTACTTATTCATTTTATTAATTATTTTAATTATCAATCGCCTTTTATCTGTATCCTGCTCCACTTTTTATTCTTCTTTCTAACTGAATTTGCTTACATTTGGTGATTTTTTCTACTTACTCCTCCATAGGTATTTTTCTTGAAAGAACTCCAATCTAATCGTTATGAACACCTTTAAATTGAAGACATAAATTATTAAATAAAATATTTCTAATTGATAAAGATTTACCAATATATTTAACAGCTACTAGCTTAGATTCTTAAGGCTATTATTGCATTTTTTCAGAAATACTCATTCTTATTTGATTGTTATGAAATGAATTATTTTTAGGAGAGAGCAAGTTATGAGAAGGTGTTAATTATTAATGCAAAAATTGCTGATTTTAGCGATTCTTTGTTGAACTTGGGGTGAAAGTATTCTCAAAAAAATTATTCTTTTGAATGAATGCAGATTAATTCTAATTAAAGCCAAAATTTTCATCATAATTGCTATAAGATAAGTTATTTTTTTATCTGTAAGAGTTAGCATGATCTTTAGAGCGATAATCAACAGAGAAACTTTGATTTTACATCTTATGAGGCTATCTAATTTAAAATTAATCCCTTTTATGTTAAATAGAACTCTAATGATTTATCTATTATGAATAGCTTAGTAGAGATGAATTATGCTTGGTTTTGTTGGCTTATTTATCAAAATTAAGCTAAAGTTTTTCATCTCTCAATTTACTAGGTAAAGCTCCCTACCATTTATACTTTTAAACTACTCCTTACTCTATAACTTATATTTATCCTTCTTCTCTATCTAATGGCTTGCTGGCTTTAAGCATTTAATTTGGATCAGGCAACTGAAGTAGAATCCCCAGCATTTGCTAAATATTATTCATATCTCTTTAATAACTCATTTAGATTTTTATGCTGATTTCTAAAAAAAAAATCTTAAAATACCTTAGAAAAGAATTCTTTCACTTTTTAATAATTGCTTAACAAATAAAAATTGAAAGTGTTTGTATGAATTATAATCAATCCCTCAATTATAAATTATTTATTATTGATATGTCCAACAATTTTTGTTTTCCTATTAAATATTCATTTATAAAAAGCAAAATATTAAAACCACAACCATTCTTTTCTTTTTCTCAAATATATTAAATCTTTAATTTTATTTATATTTTCATGGTTGGTTTGGAAGATTTACTTCAATATCTATATTTTATAAAAAAGTCTTTAAAAATCAATGAAAAATCTTGCAATTTAATTAATTTAGCAATGAATTACTCAAACTAAATTAAATTCTTTAAACCAAAATTAGCTTACATCTTTTTCTTTCAAAAATAATTATTGAGCAAAAAAAGAAAATTCATTTTTTCTTTTTAAATAAACAAGAATCATCATTATTCTTTTTACTTCAAATTAAAAAAATAATAATGCAAAACATTACAAATGATCAGAAATAACATTTTTTTATTGTTAATTATGTAATTTAACCAAAATTTAAAATTAAATACTCTTTTATAAGAATACAATATTTTAACACTTCAGAGTATCAATTAATAATTGAATTTTTTTTATTTTAGATTATTTAGTAATATGAATTGAATTTTGATCTATTCTTTTATATGGATTCATTTTTACATCTAAAACATTAAAAGATCTTGAAATATTTATTTGGAATAAAAAAAATCTGTTAAATTTAAATGAAATGGCATAAATATTAAAGAAAATATATTTTGAATACTTATTTTAATTTCTAATTTAAGATGAAATAAGGGTTTTAAAATTTGAGAGAAGCATAAATAAAAAATAGTAAAGTATTATAAAAATGATATTCTATTATCATCAACAGCTTACTTTTTAACAATTAACAAACAGCTTTTAGATTGATTCATTTAAAATTTTTGAATTAATGTTTGAAATTAAACAAAGAAAGTTATTCAAATAATTTGTGATTTTAGATTTATTGATTAATCTAAGTTTGATTTTTTTATCATTAATTAATTCAATAATATTTTTCACTTTAATCTTAAGAATTAGGCATTTAAGCTTACAAAATTTTAACTTGATATTTTTCTTTTTAGAGCTGGTTTGTTTATACAAAAGACTTATTTCCTGAAAAAAAATGGGTATTTTATTTTAATACAAATCTTGAAAAAAATCACTTATCAATAAATTAATTACTTTTTTACATAATGAAATAGATGACATTGATGATTTATTAGCAACATTGACTAACACAAACAATACGAAACCATAACAAAGCAAGTATGGTTTAATAATAGGATTTAAATGTTTTATTTTTATTTATTGTATATAATAGGAGTGCATTCAATTATGGAAATAATAATAATAAAAAATCCTCAGTTGATTTGGATGATGAAGATGATATTTTAGGAGGGTATAATCCTTCTGGTATTTCAAATAATAAAAACAATGATAAAAAGGGATATTCTTCTACAGGGTTTGGAGTTAGTAGTAAGCCAAGCTCTGCAGGAGGGAAATAAGGTCAATATGATTTTGATGATGTTTTAAAGTTGATAGATGATGATAAAAATGATAAAGGATATGGAAAACCTGCTGCAAATACATCTTTTGGAATCAAATCATAATAAAATATTAATTAAAACAGCAAGTAGCAAAACACTTTCTTTGATGATTTTGATATTGATATAGATGATAACAAGAATAACAATACAGGATATGCTAAATCAGGATACATTCCATCATCTAACCTAGACTTAAAGAAAACTTAAACAGCTTTTAATAATGATGATGATTACTTGGAAAAGAGGGCATCTTTGTTTGGAGTACCTTTAAATTCTAAAATAAATAGCAATACTGCACCTGCAGCAAATAAAGCAAATATGGGAGGAGGAGATACTTTTTCTGTTGGTTCAAGCAGGGATTTATTTAAAGAAAAAGACTATTCTAATTAGGATAATTTTGATGATTTCAGAAAGAAAGATGTTTCTAAATAGTAATAATAACCAGGGAACTAGCAAACTTTTCCATCTGCTAATAAGTTACCCAATGAACGTTCAAAAAGCATGTTAGATGAAGATGATGATTTTTTAAATATAGATAATTTTCATAGCAGAAGAGGAAGAAGTTCTACAAGAAAAATAAGTTAAAACATCTAGCAAAAAGATGATAAAAGCAATTCACCTTTATAAGCTCCTTCATCCGCTAAGAGATCTATCTTTGATGAAAACCCTTCCAAAACAGCAAACCAATTAGACGATGATAACGATCTTGGTGGATACAACCCAACTCTATCTAGACTACCTTCTAGAAACAGAGGTTTGAACAGAGAAAAATCTGCTGATAATAATTGTAATTCATTTATTCAAGCATTTTTTGTTTTCTTTAATTTTGAAAATTTATTGTTAACAAATTAGCAAAGCCCCCTAGATTATTGAAAACTCATGATGAGTTTGATGGATCTTAGAAACCACAATAGAACTAGAACAATTTGTTTAATGATAATAAAAACTTTTTTGAAGACAACAACAACAACAATAATATTAATAATAATAAGAGCCCCAATAATATGTTTCTAGATAGAAATGAAACTTTTGGAGATACTACAGGAGGGAGAAATGGAAATAGATTTGGGAATACAAATAATATATATAGAGATAGAAATGACTTTGGTGATTATACAAATTAAAATAATAAGCAAGATGAACCTAATATTAGTAATAATAGAATAGCTTCTGCTCAAATACAATTAAAAACAGATAAAAGTTCGATTTTAGATTCTTTAGATAAGCCTAGCGATTCTAATTTTATGATGCAAAAGCCTAATATTTAATAGCAATAAATAAGAAATCAGTCTGAACTCAGTAATACTCAACCTAAATTGTTCAATGAAGTGACAACTAAATAAATTACTTATAATACAACTTAAAGATAACCAGCTCAGCCTTCATTTGTTAGAGTCTAAGAGTCTTTTAATCAAGAAGAGTCTTTTAGAAATACTGAAGTTTTCAATAAAGAAACAAATAGCTAAGATTTTTTTAAAAATACAAAAGTGTTTGAAGAGACGAAGAAATAAATTTAAGAAGAAACTATCCATTAGATAACTATGATAAGAAATAATTATGAAGGCTAAATTCAACTTATGAGATAAAATCATGAAGAACAACTATAGCATGAAAAGAAAATTAGAGAAAATATAGTTGAAGAAATGCAAAATCTCTTAAAGACAGAAAAAGAGAGATTAAAAATACTTCATGAATCAGAATTAAAATCTAAAGAATCAACCTGGGAATATGAAAAGCAACAAATGCAAAGAACATTCTAATAAGAATCAGAAATGCTGAAAAGACAAATTGAATAATCATAGAAAATGATATCTCTCACAGAAGAAATCAGATTAAATGCAGATAAACTTAACAATTTAACGAATAAATATGAAAATCATAATGAGGGTATTAATTATATTGTTAATAATTAATGAAAATTAAAACATTTTTTTATTTTTAATAATAGTGAAAAAAAATTAAGATGATGATTTAAGGGAAAGAGAGGAGAAACTGCTTATGCAAGAAAAAAAATTGAGGGTTGAACAAGATTATTTGGAGAATGAAAGAATACGTTTGAGTAAGATGAGAGAGGATTTAGATAGCAGAGAATCTCTATTACGTTAAGAAATAGAAGCAGAAAAAGTACTGCTTAAGAGAGAATATAATAGATTGTAAGAATTATAAGATTAGATATCTTCTTAAGAGTAAGACAAAAAAAGACAACTAATCATAGAGAGATAAGAGTTGATAAACGAAAAGAGCTTGACACAAGATGAAAGGTGAATTTTAATTAAACCTTTTCTAATGTTTTTACTAAAATTATTATCAAAAAAAATAGATTAAAGATAAAAGAAGAATATGAATAGAAATACAGAGATTTTGAGATGCAAATTGTTCTATTTGAAAAACAAAGATAAGCAAATGAAACACAAGTAACTAAATTAGAAGCGATGCATAAAGCTAAGATAAGAGAGAATGAAGAAATTAGATAAAAGTTGATTGATTAGGAAGAAAATTTGTTGAAAAGACAAAAGGTTTGTGTTAACTAACTTTTTAATTCATTTTATTTAATATTTATTACTTTTTTTAAAAAAAATAGATTTTGGAGTTGAAAGAACTTGAGCTAAGCAGAAAAGAAATGGATTTCAAAAAAGTCTCAAGTGTTTCTTATCATGAAAGAAGTGAGTTAGATGCTGAGCAGAAAAAGCTTTTTGAATTACAAAAAAAAATTTAGGAAGAACAAAGTAGTATTTTGGAGTTTAGATCAACATTTATGTAAGAGAAAGAAAAATTAGATAGATAATAGCATGAATTGCTTATGAAAGAAAAGAAAATCTAATAAGATGTTCGTCATATTGAGACAGAAAAGAGGGATTTACAAATGATGTAAAGGACTATATAATCTTTAAAGAGTGAAGCAATTAAGGAGTTTGATAATAAAAAGTTATCAGTGTTAAACGCTTCTTTGATATCTTAAGCTTATGAAGATAATTCCTTTTTAACAAGAAAAGAAAATGTTAACACTTCAAATATAAATTATAATGTTCCTTCAATGAATCATGCTAGATCTTCAAGTTTGCATAATAATAAACACAGGAGAGATAATAGCTTAAATGAAGTTCTTACAAATAACTTTATGCAGTCAAGAAACAATGAGACTTAATAAGTATTTAAAAAACCACCATTAAATTAAACTCACAACAGAGTTTTTTCAAATAATGAAAATAATCCCTACAAAATAACTGTAAATAACCAAGAAAATAAAATTAATGGAGGTACCCATTCTATGTAACCTTTTAACTTAAATGATTTTATGACCTAGTTAAAAGCTATTGATTAAAACAGTAACTTTAATCAAGCTTATATCAATAAAGAAAGAGAAAATCTATTTATCAAAGAGTAATTTGGATCTGAGTATATAAATAGTCATCTCAATAAAGCATCAGGCTCTTACACTTAGTCTAATTTCTAAGATTCCTCCCCTTACATGTATAAACCATCTAATTCATCTGTAGATTCTCATTAATGAGTGATTCAATATCTATTCCATTTTATAAATAAAATTTTCCTTCTATTCAACTCTTTTCAGATTGATTAAATAATTCACTACCTTTTTGTCAAAAATTATTATGATTTGTAAATAAATATCTCTACATTTTACGTTTATAATCAATCTAATTTTTTAAATTTTACTTAACTAATTAATATTTGGAAAAAAAGAGTTTAAAATAATTCATATTTTCTAAATCAAAATATCCAAAAGGGATTTTGTAATTATTTAAACAAAAAAGGCATATAGTTGGTTCTTACTAATAATAAATAATGGCCTGTAATAAATTTCAAATTATTAAAAAAATGAAGGGAATTCTTCAGGCTTTTTGTTAAAAAATGAATGCAAATTGTTGAAAATACCTCAAAAATACACTTTTTAATGAACAAATTTGAATAAATATTGATTTATCTCAAAATTTTTTTGCTTTGCTATCATTTTTGTTAATTTAAAGCTAAAAAATAATTTGATCTTTCTAAATTTAATGTGTCCATAAAATTTTGAATTTCATTTTATTTTTTAAATAGGAAAATTTTAAAAAATAAATGATTTCTCTTTTTCTTTATTTGAAATCAAAGAAAATATTTTAAAATGAATTTTTAAATTGTTTAAGAAATGCATGAAATATTTACAAAAAAATAGCTATTCTATGAGATCATTTAAATATTTTTTTTGCTTTAAATGAACTAATTTAACAAAATAATTTGGCGGTATATTTATTTAAATGAAAAAATCAATACCTATATAATTGATTGAAGCTAAAGACATTTGAATTGAAAAATAATTTCTATGAATATGTATGATATATTGTGTATATATAGCTTGCTTGAAATACTAATTTAAAATAATATTTAATAATTTTCATTAAATCCAAGGATATTCTTTTTGTATTTTTTCTTCTTATTCAATTGTAAGATCTTCAGTAACTTGTAATTTCTTTTTAAGATCATCGAAGCTGCTTTGGTCTTTGCCAAAGTAGAATTCTGTAGCAATTCTGCAAATGCATACATCATATAAATTTTATATTTGCAAATAATAAGCGGCCTATAATAAATCATTTAAGCGATTATCTTTATAAATTGGATAATCTTTTATGAAAAGATAGTCTTGTTCACTCAAATTTTTTTATAATTCAGCAGATTGCAAGGGCTTAGAAACCTTGGGAGGGTTCCAGTTATGGCGCTTGCAGTAATCTAAAATAACATTAAGCATTTCAATAGAAATTTGAGAAATAGGAATATCTTCTCCATTATTTGTTTCAGACAATTCTTTTACTAAAACAGATACATTCTTAAATCTAGGATCAACTTCTACTCTTTAATCATTTTTGAGAATTAACCCAAGCATACCATTATTCTAATTGTTATCTTCAACGTCCATTTCAGCTTGCTATATTATTGTTTAGTATCTCCCTAACTATTTATGGTTTTTTTATTTTTTAAATGTTTTGAAATATCAAACTTTATCGAAAATAATAAATATTTTTAAAATTTTAATAGATTCTCCTTTTAAATTCAAAAGAAACATATATAAGTAGCTAGTCAGAAAAGTTAGTATCAATCAATAATCATTCTAATAAATTTATTAAATCAATTCTTCTATCACCGATATCTACAAAAAACCGGGTTTGCTAACAAATTTTATTGGAATTTAATTGCTATCCCTGCAAATTTGATAATAAATTATCTAAAAATATTAATTTTTAAAAATAAACAAACACATATTATTTAACTATTTATAAAACAAAAAAAAACTTTATGAGTATTAAAATGAAAATCATAATAATGTGTGAAATTAAAAGCAATTATTTAAAATTAAATAAATTATTCTAAATTTAATACAAATGTTTTTGCAACTATTTTTTCATATAAAACTCTTCATATTTATTAGGTTATTAGGATGAATAATAATATTTAGGGTTGTGGTATAATTATTTTCAATACTTTGAAGAATTGAATTATTTTTCATTTGATTTTTGTCAGTTAATTGATATATTAAAAAAAATACTTGTTTATCATATACCGAAAAACTTAAAATCTTGCTCTTCAATTAAATTAAAAAATCTAATTTAAATGAAAATATATTATTTTGTCTTTAGAATTTAGATTGAATGCTAAATATTTTGATATTTTTAATGTTTTAATTTTATCAACTATGCACAATAGCAATTTTTTCCTGACGAGTGGACAAAAGGCAATAGATAATATCTTTATCAACTATTGGGTATGATTAAAACAAATATAAAAAGTGTAATTCTTCTTACTTTCCTTTGTTTTAGTTAAAAAAGAAAGAAAATTAATTAATTTACTCAAGACAAATCAATAAAGAAATTATCAATTTTTATTTATTAAGGCTATTAAAATAATCTAAAATTTGTTAGTAAGGCAATTATATTATTACAGGCTAAAAAATATTAAAATAGAATATAATTGTATTTTAAGTTAAAAAAATAAAATAGATTAATTAGTAATACGTTTCGATTAGCATAGCAAATAATACCTTTTTATAAATGAAGCACATTTTAGGGATTAATTTTCAAATATCTCTTATTATCATTTTTGGATCTATTATTTATTGTACTAACTTAGATAACTACAGTGATTAAAAGCATCATCATTTTCTGTCTGATGGTTGTCCATAGGAGGATATCCAAAAGCAAAGTTTTGATCAAAATGAAGAATATAAGTTTTAAGAATTGTTAACTGATCAACAAATTTTGTAAAATTCGCAAAAGTTGAATATTTCAATATAATATAATACTTAGATTCAATCAATTTAATAAGGAGAGAGTCTAAATGTTTATAATGACTTTGAGCTTTCTAATAAATTTGATTAGAGTTTGTGGAATAGGTAATGCTGCTCCCGCCCATAAAATTTATATAATTATAACTACGACAAAGATAATAATCCTGGCTTAGTGATTCAAAATTTAGATAAAGATTATGATATCATTATTTCAATGACAGCAACTCCAGAATTCACAAATGGCCTGAAACCAAGTATTAATTATTTAGGTTTACCTCATCCAGCTCCTAAGAAAAATGAGGCTTTGATTAAGAAAGGAGAATAAGGTCTTTTCTAAATAAGCTTAAACTGTCCTTCTAATTATAACTTTGAAAATTATTGGACTGCTATTTCTATTACTATAAGCATAAAAAGCGCCTAAACAAAAGCTAGAGCAAAAGATCAAACATTAGCAGCACTGAATGATAATGATCAAATATCAGAGTCTATTAATGTTTATTATTTCTTTGTTTGTGATGAATAATTTAGACCTGTAAAGTATGCTGTAAGTTTAAACATATTAGTCATAATACTAAGTATAATAGTACTTGTTATGGCTATTTACTCTACTCCTTTGAGCATATCTTCTGTTTCTCAGACTAGACCTCAAAGCAATTAAACTACTCGGAGTTCTTATAGTTAAATTTAAATCAATAGAAAATTTGAGAGATATGAATTGAAATATTATCATGCTTCTGTGTATGCTTTTCTTGTGATTTCTATTGGAATCTCCAATATTTACATTGATCATGACAAACTAGAATTCATCATGAATATAATTATGGCTATTGTCACAATCTTTTCTACATGGTTTTTTACAAATGAATTGCTCTGCCATTGCAAATGCATTAAGAAATAAGTTTAACATATTTTCTTCTAGACTTAATTTTTTAAATTTTAGCTGATGGATTTGATAAGCTTGTGTATTACTGCAATCCTTGAATTTCTATGGCTTTACTTTGGTAAAACTTGGTACTTTAGTGATATACTTGCATTATTTTTACTAGGATCTCTCATGAAATTATTAAAATTTAAATCTTTGAAGTAAGCATTCATGTTTTTGTCTATTTGCTTGCTTGTAGATGCTATAGGAGCTTTAGTTGTTTACACTCATGAAGATTTGAGCTATGATATTTTATTTATTAACTAATATAATGAACCTTTCTTAATAGCTGTTAGAAGCATAAATATTATTTATGATAAATATTGTTCTTGGCTACCTGTAACAGGCACAGCATTCCCTGGTATTTTAATTAATTACTGCTATCGTTACGATAGAAGCTATCAAAACTATAATACTAGAGCTTTTACCTATCTAGGATTATTTGGTTATTTCTTTAGCTCTATAGTATACATGATAATAGCTACATTTAATATTCATTAATGGCCATATTCTTGCATCAACTATCCTATTATGGGTCTCTTCATACTGCTCTTTGCATATAAAAGAAGTGAGCATTTATATTTATGGAATGGCAGTTTCTATGATGTGGTTGAAATAGCTTAGTAATTTGTTGAAGAAGATAACAGCGATCGTTCAGCTTCAAATGGTATAGTAGATCCAAGTGTATTATATTCAGATTTAAGAGTTTAGTCTGTAAGAAATAGTGAGTCTTTACTAGCTGAGTAATAAACTGAGAAGGAAAGAATTTCTAACTAAAGTATCAATCAATGAATAAACAAATTTATAAAAAATAATATTCTCTATTATAAATAAAATTTAATTTATTTTTAAATAAAGTCCTAATAATTTAATTAGTAATTCATAAAATCACAATCATTTTTTTATCATTTGTAACAAATTTAACTATAAAATAATTTTTCTATCTTAATGGACATTTTTACTATGAAAATTTAAACTATTATTCATTTATTGTTTTTTTATTTGGTTTTCTTTATGTATCTTTTAAAAATTATCTCTATTTTATTTTTTTATAAAAAATATAATGAAGAAATAAAGAACTTTGAATACCAAATAAAAATTAAATCACACAATTAACTTGGAATTTCATGGATTCAAAATTTTTTATCAAAAAATTTTATGAATCAATAAAAAAAATATTTTTAATTTCAATTTAGTTTTTAAAAGAAACAAGGTCTATATATTAATAAAACTACTCATTTATTTTAATTTATGAGAAGCTTAATCTGCTTATTAAAATTATCTTCTGCTGAAATCTAGGTTGTACATTCTTCGTTTTGAGTGAAGTTTTACATGTTTCTCGTAATTGCTAGCTCTTAAAATTGTTAATCTAATTAGTTTTAAATATAATTTAATAAATAAATTTATTTAGCAATCTCTATTTACTTAATGGACTATCTTTTGTTTTTCTTGAATAATATGACCATTTTTCTCTCATATTTTTGAATGAATTTGTTTTTTTTGTTTAGTTTGATATCGGTGTCTAACTCATTTGACTTTTTAAATAAAATCTAGATGATGAATTTGTAATTTCCTATTTAGGTGAACCAGTAATAGTTCTTTAGAGACTAAAATGCTATTACACAGAATCTGTTGTAAAAAATTAGTTTGATCTAAAATATTGAACAAGCTATCTAATTTTGATTTTAACATGCTTTATTTTAAAAAGAGAGCTAATTTTAATTTAGTGTTTTTATATCTACATTCTTTCAAAAAAGGAGGGATATTTTTTAATGAAATACAAGAGGCAATTTTAAAATCTGCTATTATTATTAGAATAACTTGATATTGTAATGAGGCATATACCACATACTAATTAAATAATGTAAAATAGGTTAGACAATATTAATAAGGAAATTGTCATCAAAAATAAAATAGTATTCATATTTGCATCTGTTGCAATAATTTAACTTAATATTAGAGAAAAGGCACATATGATAGCTGATTTTTGTAAAAGATAATTAAAGGTCTATATTTAGTAAGGCTATATCTTAAATACTACGTAAATCTTAAATAGAATAGCTGCATATTACATGCAAACCTTAATAATTTTATTTTAATTTGAAAAAAATTTAATTTAATTTTATCAAAAAAAGAACAATTTTACTTTTAAGTTATTCGACTGTTGGAATAATGTTGATATTAAAATGATTATTGATTTATAAATAAGTTTACCAAATTCCCAATAATAAAATTTGTCTTTATATCCAGCAAAGATAAAAGAATATTTTATTTCAATAAACAGACCCCATTTTTTGGTTTTTCCTTTTCTTATCTTTAAAAATAAGTACAGTGGAATTACTAATGTCCAAATCATTAGTAGAGGTATGAAAAAAAAGAAAATATAGGGCTGATGATACTATGAGTCATAACATAATATATTAATATCTAAATCCATATAATTTTTGCCACCTATTTGAAGACAATTTAAAGATCTACTTAATAGCATAACAACCATTGGGAAAAAGTAAAAATAAATAAAGATCAAAGAGGTACTCATGTAATTTAAGATATTCTTGTTATTTTTTAATATTTTTAGAAGAATTCCAATAATTAAGTAAAAAAAGATGATTAAGATTGGTAGAGACAATGACCACAAAGATTAATAAAACCAAAGTGGTTGTAAATTTGGATAATTAGAGAAAAAGCAATCAATAGACTTGTTTGTTAAACTTAAAGAATTGCCAGATACTTAAATTGGAAATACTAAGTATCTTGAAGTATTTATAGAAAAGAGATTCAATAAAGATAGTATCTAAAGGTGATCTGTTAACATTTTTGAAAGGATTTAAGATTTGTCTTGTCTAATTACTAAAAAAGAAAAATTAATCAATAAATAAATTAAGAAGCAAGTAAATGCTTTTAGTTTTAAATTAACATTTTTGAAATTAATCTCGAAATGGAGCTTATTTTAAAAAAATTTCATTTTATGTTTTTATATGAAAAAGTTTGAAATGAATTTTGAAAAAATACATGTTGATCCCAAGTAAAGCATTTCCATTTTGGTGATATAATAACCAGCTAATTTGGCTTATTATCTATTTATTATGCTTTTTAATAGAATAAATATGTAGAGAAATATAATTAAAAATAAAATTAGATTATGGATGACTATTATCATCCAATTTTCTTCACAGCTTTGACAATCACCTTTCCCAAAAATTTATTAATATCTTTATCCCCATATTTCCCCATAAGTGTCACAAGAATAGCAGAGAGGACCTTTATACCCAACTGCACAATATTACTTTTAATGTAATTAGAAAAAAATTAGTTTAAAATATGTAGATTTTTTATAAAATGAAAAAAAATATTTAGGGAGGAAAGGTTTTCACTTAAAATAATTAAATTTATTATTTTTAATATTGAGGTTATGAGAGAATTAATATAATTACTTTGTTTCTTCAAAGTTTTTTATTTAAATTCTTTATTTATTTTACTATTTCTCCTTAAAATTTATAAAATGAATAATGAAAATAATAGGAATGATTTATCTTATTTATAATATGAAAAATAAAAAGCTTAAAATTTACTTTTGATTTAGATGATTCAGCTTAGCAATTATCTGGATTCCAAAAACAATATATAATTTTATCTGTTTATTCATTTTCTCTCCAATATCCATTTTTAAGTTGAATTGTTGACTAGTAACATTTAACTGCTGATTCTGGACATTACTGACACTAGTTATCTGATAAACTTAAAGAATATTTTCCTTCAGGGCAATCTTCACAGATTATTGAATTACTTTACTGCTTTATGATTTATCCTAATGAACAACTTTCAAAAAAGATTGACATATTTTCTTAAAGATATCCTTATGATAAATAAATGTTTCCTTTGGAATCTAAAAGCTTAGCAAATGTATTTGAAATTACTGAGAGAGTCATTTCGCTATTTGGTTTGTAAATTATTTATGCTTACAGCTTAAAACTATTATTTGTTAATAACTTTGAGGAAATTTCACCTATGCACTGTATTTATTAACTCTATTAATCCCAATTCAAAGAAATACTTATTTTTTGCATTATTGATAAAACATTACTACTATACTAGTTACTATCTAATTAATTAGAGTTGCTGCCAAGGATTTATAAAGGATTATCCTCTTCATCAAG
Organism: Tetrahymena elliotti 4EA; assembly: GCA_000231825.2. Classification (NCBI taxonomy): domain Eukaryota; phylum Ciliophora; class Oligohymenophorea; order Hymenostomatida; family Tetrahymenidae; genus Tetrahymena; species Tetrahymena elliotti. The sequence goes on along the minus strand of JH720302.1, from coordinate 704,840 downwards.
CAGTTATATTTTATTAAAATAAATCTGATCACCACTTTTAAATTATTAAATCTAAATCATATTATTTAATTATTTTATTATACTAGAATCTCTTGAAGTTTTTATGCCTCCCATATCTATGCGAATGCTTCTCAAAGTAGATCCTAAATTATTTCCATATATCCTAGCTACATTTTAAGTAATAGTGTTATTTTTTTTTTTTTTTTTTTATTTTATTTATTCTGTAATTTCTTGTTTTTCTTATTTTTCTTCACTTCTTTCAGCTTTCTTTTCCTCATTTATTTAATTTGTGGTATTGGTCTTAGCTTTTTTTGAATTTTTTGCTTGCCTTGTCGCTTTTGTGGCTTTATTGTTCTTATTTTTACTATTTTCTGTATTTTCTTTTCCTACCTTTCCTTTTTTTTTACTATTTTTAGTAGTTCCATTTTCTTCTCTTTGCTGTTTTCACTTACTTATTTTATCTTTTGTTTTTGTTATTTCATTATTTTTATTGTCAGTTGCCTCTCTTGTCCCTTTTGTGTTTTTTTTGTTTATGTTTTTACTGTCTTAACTCTTTGCTTTATTTCCTTTGTTTCTTTAGCTTGTTTAAGCTTCAGTGTTTTCACTTTTTTCACTTTTTTATATTTTTTTTTTTTCTATGTTTTCTTCAGCCACTCTATTAACTCTCATTAGGTGTCTTTTCGGTTTTTTATCTTTAAATTTTCTCGATTTGCTTGATTTAATTCCTTTTACTTCTTTTTATTCTTCTTTGAGAGTTGTGAGTTCGGTCTTTTAGGTATTAGTATTGTTTATATTTCCTTTATCATATTTCTCATTCTTCTGGATTTATGGTTGATTTGGTTATTTTAATTAATTCTCTGCGTTCTTGCTTTTGATGTGTTATTTGATTGCTTTGAGTGTTTTTATATTTTGAGACTCCCTTGATTTATTCGGGTTTTTATTGTTTATTTCAGCTTTTTCAGCTTAATTATCTTTTTTGTTTTTTTGTGCATTTGTTGGCTTCGGGTTTTTCAAGTTTTGAGATTTAGAAGTTTTCGATTTATTTTCTTTTTTTTTTGGTTTTATCTGTTCTAGTTTAAGTTATTTCGGGTCTTCAGTATTTTTGTTTTCTATATTTTTTTTTTTTGTTTCTTTTGTTTTTTTTATTTTTGATATTTATGCTGATTTAACTGCTTGATTTGAAATATTTTGATTGTTGATTTTTTTAGTGGTTGATATTTTTATTTTTTCCGTATTTTTTGTTTTATTTTTTTAAATTTTTTCTTCATTATTTTTATTATTCTTTTCTATCTTCTACTTTTTTTTTTTCTAAGTTTTTGCTTTTTTTATTTTGTTTCTAATATTATTACTTTTATTAGTTTGTATATTTTTTGTTTATCTGTCTTTGATTTTTTTTTTTTCTATCTATTCAATGCCACCTTTTTTACTTTTTTTTATATTTTTTCTATTTTTTCTATTTTTTACTTTTTTGTTTTGAATATTCTCTCTTTCAACTTTTTTAAGGTCAGTTGGTTTCTTTGTTTTTTGTGTCTCATTTGTCATTTTAAACTTTTTCATTTTCTTCTTTTCGTTATTTTCTTTTGAATTTTTTGTTTTTTTATTTGTTTTTTTGATATTTTTGTGTTTAATGTTTTTTGTGTAGTTTGGGTTTCTTGAGTTGTCTGTTTGGATTTTATTTTTGTTATTTTTTTTAGAATCTGTCTAATAAATTTATTGGTTATTTTGATTTTTTTCTTTATTTTCTTTATTTTTTGTAGTGTTTTTTTATTTCTTTTTTTCTTGTTCTTCTAATTCTTTTTTTTTTATTGGTGGTTGCTTCTTTTTATCTTTTTTTTGTTGCAGTTTTTTTTGTGACTTTATTTCATTTTTGATTTTTTTTTTAGCCGTTTTTTTTTGTTGTTTATTTTTTTTACAATTTTTGTTTTACTACAATGGAATTATTGAATGTTAAATATTTTCATATGAGGATAGCAAAAATTCTAAATATGTTTCTGAATTTTCATTAGTTTTTACATTCATATTTAAGAGTTATTAAAAATTATGTTTAGTTTCATATAAAATTTCAAAAGTAGAATCTAATTCTAATTTAATTAACTAAAGTGCATTTTTTGACATGACAATAAAGTAATTGTTGTGATTGGTATTTATAAAATTATCAACTTCTCTTAAGCCTTAATTAATTATAGGAAATTATTATTAAAGGTTTCTGCCGTTATAAATTATTATATCATTTGGGCAAATCGAATAAATAAAATTAGAATCATATGAAATTTTAGCTTATTTCAGGCAAGCATTTTAAATATCAATTATGGGCTTTAAAGAATAAGACAATACAGATGTAAATCCTTTATTATTTACTAAATAAATGAGGTTTCTGAATTGATCACTTACTATATTTACTATTTTAAATGATTCCTTTAATTAGTAAGAGTATAAATTTTGTTTTTCTTTTATATTCGTAATGTTGATTATTATGTTTTTTCCTTCTTAGGCGATTATGCAAATAAGCTTTTAGCTATCATCCTCAGAATCATTATTATTAGATCTCTCTTCAAAATCAAAAGGAATGTCCCATAAATTTTTGTTATTTGGATTAGATTATAATGATTTTACTTGTAATTTGAAAATAAATTTAATTTTATTGTTGCTTGAAAAATTGATTAAATCTATTTTTTTTTCCATAATATCATAAACTTGTAGAGTATTTAGAGATGGCAGAATTATGTATTAACTGCAGATTAAAGAGTTGTTAATATCTCCTTCTTTGAAATTGGTTAAAATATTTTCAGTTATTCTTTCTCTATTTAAATTAATGAAATTTAGCTGATAATTCTATTCATATAATGTATAAATTGAATTACTGATTTAGTCATAGAAGTAATTATCTGGTAGTCCTATTAACTAAATTGTTTGTTTTAAAATTAATTTTTTCTGTTTTAAATCTGCTTAGATTATGTTCATCCTTTCATACTAATTAAAAATCAGTTATCTTCCTTAGATTAATACTAATTAAGTAAAATAAGGATATATGTTGTATTGTGAAGGCTCAAGTAGCAGACTATCTTATAGCTAAGAATTTTAGTATAAGTTCAAAGAGAGGTTAACTATGCTGTAACATACTATAAATTCTTAACCAAGGTTTAAACATTGTACCTTTTAATACTATAGAAGATTAGTTTAAGTTGCATAAACAATTTCAGTTAAATCAAAAGTAACTAAATGAGTTTAAGTTAAAACATTCATTAATGATTTTTAAGTATCTAGATAGACTTGTATTATAGAAGTCTCATTAAAGCCTTGCAAAGATATGGTTTCTATAAATTCCATACTAGGAAATTCATGAGTATAAATAAATTATTTTGAATATAAAAATAGAGTATTTTTATTTTTATCCATTAAGATACCTTAGATATCCTTTGCTTAAATATAAAAAGTATTGAAAGTTTAGGTTAGATAATTAGAAACATACATAATTGCATTATCATCTGCAATTATTATAGTAGTTTATTCTTAGTAAAAATAAACAGCATTTTTAGCAAAATATCCATTAGTTTCTCTCATAATTAATTTTTAGTCCCCAGGAATATTTATTATATTAATTTGTTTTAATGCTCCTGTTAACCCTATCAAAATTTAATGTTCATCATCATAGAATAAGTTTGTGTTATTGTATCTATAGTCAAACAAATACTTCCAGTTTGTAAAATTGTCTAAAGAAAATAAATTTTAATTTTAATTGTAAAAGACAATTAATAAGGAATTTTTCCTCTTTATTATTGGTTTTACTTTCAAAGTATTTTGAAAGATTTCAATGTTATATAGCTATATTTATGATAAAAATAATAAATATAAAATAGGTGGAAATTGTTAATTTAAATTGATTAGTAAAAATTAATTTGGATTCAAGGTATTTAAAAAAATTTTGGGTTTTTGAGTTAATACAGTAATTGGAAAAATAACTTTTCTTACAAAATTTTTGCTAAATGCATTTGTCTATGATGCTTTGACTAAATCAAAAATTAGAATCTTAGGAAAGTAAATTATAATGAAGTTATCTTCACACTAAACATAATAGCTTGGTTCAACTTAGAATGGATTACTAAAATCTACATTTTCTTTTTTTTTTGTCTAAATCTTTTTTATTAAAATTGATTAAAATAATTTTATGATAAAATAATTAAATTACATCAATAGAATAAATTTTATTTTGAGAAGTTTGAGCAACTATAATTTATTGAATAGGACAATACTAATATTTTACTATATTAGAATCTAATTCAGTTATTATTTCTGGAAAAAGCGAAATTTTAGAGTCAAGTAAATACAAGCAACTATCCTTTACCCAAAAAAAAGATGGTAAATCCCAGTCGATTACAGTTATTGAAAGATTAAATGAGATATCAAATTTTATTTGTATTGATGATTAATTTGATTTTAATGCATCTAAAATAAAAAAAGCTTTAGTTGATTAATCAAAAATAGCTAATTTATTATTTTCTAGATTCACTTATTAGATAATTTAATCTTATGTTAAATTAAATACATTAAATGGATCGTTAAACAAATTTTATTCCCAAAAAACTTAATTATTTGATAAAAAGCTATGAATTTAAATACCTTCTTCACTTACTACACTTCCTAAAAATAAACAATTTTCCACTGAACTCTTAATTATTACCATGCTATCTGTATCAATAATACTATCTGATTTTTTAATATATTTTTATTGTTAATCTAAATAATAAAAGTCAATTAAGCCTATTCTATATTAGTTTTATTCAGATCTTGCCTTTATTATTGAAAATTATTTTAATTCTAAATCAAATCTGTAGAAATAGATTTAATCATAAAAAAAGATATATCTATCACTTTAAATCTTTGAGGGAGAACCAAAAAAATTTTCAGGATAATTGATGCCAAAGTTTAGTAATTCTCTATTGGATAAATCAAAACTGTAGATCTCAATTAATGATTCATAGAATAGGAAAATTTCACCTGTTTTTTGATAAATTAACTTATTTGATTCATACATCAAGAATGAGATATTTACAAGTTAATAAACTAAACTCTTTAAGCTAATTGAAAAGGGCTAGCAATCATTATTATAATTATAAACATAAATGATATCATTAAATGCTATCAAGGGAGTGTTTTCACTAGATGTTACAAAAATGAAATAATTAAAGAGGCCAAAGTTATAGAGTTCAGATATTTTAAAGGTAGAGAAATCTATTAAGTAAATGATGCCTTCATAATTATCATTTCTTGTTGAGTAAACTAATTAATCTTCATTTAAAATGATATAATTTAAAAGAGAAAAGTAGTAATCTTATGGATTATTTATAAGAGGTTCTCCTGTATCTAAGCTAAAAATTTAAGGAACATTTGTTACAACAAGTAGTTTTCTTTTCTGGATATATCTAAATTTACCCATAAGATAGTATGGTTTATATTAATAAGTAATTATCTATTTTTGTTGAATAATATCTACAATGTAATCTTAAATATAACTTACAAAATTTTAGGACATTAATAAATACCTATTGTTTATTATTTATACCATATCATAAGATGTTAAATTATGTTTCATTTAAAAAGGTGAGAACCTGGTAATTATTTTGTGTGAATATTATAAATTTTCAATACTAAAATTTATTCTTTATGTAGCTATACCTTTCTAGGCAGATACTTAGTTTTAGTCAAAAATGTAAAATGAATTAGTATCAGTTTCTTTGTTTTTACTAAACATCAATTGTTGTAAAGTTATTTCTAATAAAAAATTTGAAGTGTATGTATAGTATTACTTTTAAAACTCATTAGGATTTAAGTAATTCACTAAAAATGTTTAGCTCTTTGTATTAAATAAAATTCTAATTTAATCATAATAGTAACTATTTTTATTTATTATATATGATAAAAATATTTCAATGGTATTATTTTTCGTAAAGAAAATATTTTAGATTTTTGAAAGTTCAGTAATGAATCCAGTTTTTATAATCTAAACAAAAGCGCCTTTCAAGACCTCTTTATTTTTTAATTTATAATCAGTCAAGTTTATAAATTGAAGTTATTAATTTGATAAAAGAAAAGCAAATGTGGAATTATCTTATTAATTTTCATATATTTCAAATGAATTAAATTTATCTGAAAAAGTTATATTTAACTCTGAATCAACTTAATCTTAAGAAGAGTTTAAAATACTTATTATCACATTTTAAGACTTTTCATCCTTTTTAATGATTGAATTTAAACTTTTACTATAATATACTTTATCTATAAAGGTAAATTAATTTATTATTTTCTTTTAAAATTTAGTATTATTTTATATTACTAGGTTTTTGATTTTGATTTAGTTGTCTTGATGAAAAATAAAGATGATGTTTTGATTTTTTTAAATCACCTACAGAATATATCCATATTCTTCGAAATCAAACAGTTGATCAGAAAATTAAATTTACCTGTCTTCTTATAAAGTTAAAACCTATTAAAAATAATTTATTAAATTAAACAAATAATTGATAAATTTCATTACCCAAAATTTGCTAGTGTTTATTTCTACTTTTAAATAATAAACTATTTAATTTTTGCTGTTTATTATGGCAAACATTTCTTATATTATGACATAGTTACATTAATATTCAAAAAATTATTAATAAATTAAGTCATATAAAGCTATTGCACATCTTTCTTCTGTTGAAAAAAATATAATTTAATTTGAATAGTCTATAAATTTTACAAAGTAGTCATGATTTAAATTATTTTTTTCAAATATTGTTTATCTTGTGATAAAATTTACAACAGTTAAGGTTTTGTTAGCTAAGCATCCACCATACACATCTATCATGAAACTTTTTTATTTGATTTCAGAACCCTAGTCCATATATTAATCTTCAAAATCTTACATTTATTAAAGAACATATAAATAAACTAGCTAGAAATTTTAATCAGCTAGAACAAACTAACATTAATTAGCTCTAATTATGTAGTACTCTTATTAAAACTGTCTAATTTCTGTAACTCTTTGATTGAATTATGTAAAACTACTGTTAATTTGAATGCACTGATGCATCTTTTCACAAATTTAAGTATTTTGGTTCTGATAGAAATTATTAGAACAACTTTTCACACATTACTTTTAACTAAATGGTTATTAGATGAAATCTAAGTTAGATTAGCAAACTTTTTCTTTAAGAAAACATAGATTTTTTTCTTAATCTAGTGATAAATTTTCATTGCATTCTAAACATTATTATTCAGAATTGCATTTAATGCATCCTTCAACCTAACACTTAATACACTATTGATTCTATGTTAAAATTTCCCCTACCGAGCAACTTTATGTGCATGCAGATATGTTTAAATTACTTTTAAAAAAGTTTTCAGAGCAATTAATGCACTGATCTTAATATATGTTGTAACAATTTTAGCATCCTAGAGAACAAGATAGGCATTTTGAAAGAATCAGGTCAAATATTTCCCCATTATTGCATTAAGATCTAATTGAAGTTAAGAATGTCAATGTAAGTAATAAGAATTTTATTTATAACATTCTCTTAAGATTTAAATTTAAATGTGTATTCTACTTAATATTTATTATTAAGTCTAAAAAATCAAAAAATAAATTGAAAATTCCTACTTTGATAATTTAATATGTAGGATAATTATCTCAATAGTTGCTACTGTATTTTTATGATTCTATTGGAAAATTATAATGTAATATCTAAAATATCACAGATATCTCAATAATTATAAATTACATTTTTATTACTCAATATAGAAATTTAAATCAAAGAAAGAAGATTTTAAACATTTATATTATGAAATGAAAATAGATAATTTAAGATTATTGCTAGTTGCCATATTTTTTTTGTTAATAAGCAATCAAAAAATAATCAAATAAAATGTTTCATTTTTTTTATAAAAAATCAACAGAAATAAAAAAATTAGTGTTTAAAAGCTTTGAACCTAGCATTTAAATAGAAAAAAAATGATTAATCAAAAATAGTATTTGAATGAATTCATCACCATAAAACTTCGTATCTTGCAATTAGTAAATTATTTTAAGTCTTTCGAAAGAGAAATTTTCTCAAAAATTTATGAATAAAATTAATCAATTTTTTTTAAAAACAACACACAGAAATATATACCAAAGTATTTAAAAATATGATTTTAATAAAAGATTTTGAATTTTATTTTGATGAATCTGTAAAAAAATATTTTGTTTCAATTTAATTCATATATGTATAATTATTTCATTTATTTGAACTTATAAGAAGCTTATTCCACTTATTTAAGTTGTCTTCTGTTTCAATCTAGGTTTGAAGTTCTTCGTTTTGAGTTAAGTTTGACATATTTCTTGCAAATTGTAGTTCTTATTATTATTAGTCTATTGAGTTTTAAAAGTAAATGAATAAATTTATGTTGAAATTTTTATAATTACTTAATGGGTTATCTTTTGTTTTTCTTGAATAATATGACCATTTTTCTCTCATACTTTTGAATGAATCAGTTTTTTTTCTTTAGTTTAGTTTTGGTGTCTAAGTTAATCTGCTTAATAAATGAAATCTAGATGATGAATTTGAAAATTCTTATTTAGGAGAAGAAATAATAGTTTTTTAGAGATTAAAATACTACTAAACAGACTCTGTTGTAAAAAAATGATTCGATCTAAAATATTGAACTAGTTATTTAATTTTAATTTTAACAAGCTTGATTTTAAAAAGAGAGCTAATTTTAATTTAATTTTTTTATATCAGTGTACTTTTAAAAAAGGAGGGATATCTTTAAATTAAATACAAGAGGCAATTTTAAAATTTGTTATTTTGATTTGAATAATTAGATATTGTAATAAGGCATAAACCTAATACTAATTAAATAATGAAAATTAGGTTGGAGAAAGTTAATAAAGAAACTAGTATCAAGAATAAAAAGATATTCATGTTTGGAGCTGTTGTAATAATTTAACTTGAAATTAGAGATAGGGCACATATGATAGCTGATTTTTGTAAAAGATAATTAAATATCTATATTTTATAAGGCTATATCTTAATTACTATGAAAATCATAAATAGAATAGCTGCATATTACAAGGAAACCTTTTTAATTTATTTTAATTCGAAAAAAATTAATTTAATTAATTATATTAAACAGAAGAATTTTACTCTTATATAATTAGACTATTGAAATAATGTTGATATTAAAATAATTAATGATTTATAAATTAGTTTACCAAATTCCCAATAATAAAACTTATCTTTATATCCAGTAAAAATAAAAGAATATTTTATTTCAATAAATATAGGCCATTTGTTGATTTTACCTTTTCTTGTCTTTAAAAATAAAAACAAAGGAATTAAAATTGCCCAAACAATAAGCAGAGGTATGAAGAAGAATAAAATATAGGGTCTATGATACTATGAGTCATAGCATAATATATTAATATCTAAATCCATATAATTTTTATCACCTATTTGAAGACAGTTTAAAGATCTACTTAATAACATAACAACTGTGGGGAAAAAGTAAAAATAAATAAAGATCAAAGAGGTACTCGTGTAATTTAAAATATTCTTGTTATTTTTTAATTTTTTTAGAAGAATCCCAATAATTAAGTAAAAAAAGATGATTAAGACTGGCAGAGACAATGACCACAAAGACTAATAAAACCAAAGTGGCTTTAAATTTGGATAATTAGAGAAAAGACAGTCAATAGATTTAGTTGTCACGCTTAAAGAATCCCCAGAAACTTAAATTGGAATTACTAAGTATTTAGGAGTATTTATTGAAAAGAGATTCAATAAAGATAATATCTAAAGGTGATCTGTTAAAATTTTTGAAAGGATTTAAGATTTGTCTTGTCTTATTACTAAAAAAAAAAATTTTAAATATTTATTTTATTTTAAAACAATGCTTTTAAAATATCCTAAAAATAAACTAATTTAATTCATTTATGTTTAAAAATAAAAAGATTTCAAATAGAAATAAATTTGAAAAAAATACATGTTGATCCTAAGTAGAGAATATCCATTCTGGTTATGTAATAGCCAGCTAATTTAGCTTATTATCTATTAATTATATTTCTTAATAGACAAAATATGTAGAGAAATATAATGAAAAATAAAATTAGATTCTAAGCCACTATTATTATCCAACTATCTTCACAGCTAATACAATCACCTTTCCCAAAAACTTATTAATACCTTTATCCCCATACTTCTCCATAAGTATCACAAGAATTACAAAGAGGACCTTTATACCCGACTATACAATATTACTTTTTAAATATTTAAAAAATTTAATTTACTAAGTGTTGTTATTTTTACAAAATTAAAAAAATATTTAGGGAGAAAATAATTTAATTTGTTATTTGTAATAGTTTTTATTGAGGATAGCGAGAGATATTTCATAAAAAATATTTATTGTTTGGGCTCATTGTAAAGATTTAATATCATTTAATAAAAATTTATTGTTAATAATAAACTTTCTTTGAATTTTTTATTTAAGTTCTTGTTAAATGATAAAGAAACTAAACACTTTACGACTTTGCTGGTGAACTTTACAAATTTTTGTAAATATTATCAAAATAATTGCAAGTGAATAGTAAAAGTAATTTTTGTCTTATTTATCAAACTAAATGTATATCTATTATTTGAGAAGAAAAAGCTTAAAATTTACTTTTGATTCAGGTGATTCTGCTTTGCAAATATTAGGATTCATATAGCAATATATAATTTCATCTGTTTATTCATTTTCTCTCCAATATCCATCTTTTAGGAAAATTTTTGATTAGTAGCATTTAATTGCTGATGCAGGACATTGCTGACACTAGTTATCTAATAAATTTAAAGAATACTTACCTTCAGGACAATCTTCGCAGATTATTGAATTACTTTACTGCTTTAATATTTATCCTAAGGAACAACTATCCAAAACGATTGATATATTTCCTTAAAGATATCCTTATTACAAGTAAATGTCTCCTTTTGAATCTAAAAGCTGAGGAAATGTATTTGATATAACTTATAGAGTCATTTAGTCATTTGGTTTATACATTATTTATGCACCCAGCTTAAAACCACTATTTGTTAATTACTTTGAGGAAATTTCACCTATACACTGTATTTATTAACTTTATTAATCCCAATTCAAAGCAACACTTATTTTTTACATAATTGATAAGACATTACTACTATACTAGTTACTATCTAATTAATTAGAGTTACTGGTAAGAATTTACAAAGGATTATCCTCTTCATCAAGTAATTAAATTTTATTCAGAAAAATTAGATCACCACTTTTAAATTATTAAATCTAAATCATATTATCTAATTATTTTATAATACTAGATTCTCTTGAAGTTTTTATGTCTTCGATATCTATGTGAACACTTCTTAAAGTAGATCCTAAATTATTTCCATATATCCTAGCTACATTTTAAGTAATAGTGTTATTCATATTATTTTCTTTTTAATTCAATTATAATATAAAATCTGGAATTACTTATTCATAGTAAATTCCTCCACCTATCATGGCCTCATTCAACTAAATTATGGAATTGGTCATAACTAAATTAGAATTTTCTAAATGCATTGCCCCACCTGTAGATTTAGTGGCCTTATTATTAAGAAATACTGTATTATCTATAAATAAACCTCCTACTCTAACACTATTTTTAATAGTCAAAGCTCCTCCACTTTGCGATTAGCACTAACTTAACTTAAATATTGTATTTGATATTTAAATAATTTCATTGTCAGTAGCATAAATTGACCCTCCTATACCATTTGTGTTTATGTTATTAATGAATTAACTCTTTGAAATAGTTACATTATAGCTTTAGCTTATTTAAACTACAGAAGAGTAAATATTTTCACTTAGTAAAACATTTTATATTTAAATGTCTTCTAAAACCAATACATTAACACTAATTAGGTATAACAAAGGATTTTTAGCTTTAAAATCTATAAATCTGCATGATTTAATCAAAAATACTCCTTTCAATTCTTATTAAAGAGTTCTGAGAACAGTCAATTAGCTATAAGAAGTATTGATATTTACAATATCACATTAATCATACTTCTAAATATAAAAGAGAGATGGTTAATTTAAATAAGGAAATGAGTTCTCAATATTAATGTCTTATATGAACAATTTGACTGTATTTATACTTAAAAAATCCATAGATAAACTCAGATTATCAATGTTAATATCAGATATTAAAACTGAATCAGATTAAATATCTGTTTGAACATCTGTTGCATTAGACAGCTTCAAGTTTTGAAAAATAAAAGTTTTAGAAAAATACTATTTATTTTCTAACTTTATAGGTTAAAGCAAAACTAATTTCAGCTATTAAGAATCATTGATAACTATATTTTATACATTAATGTCTGTAGATCCTTTTATGTTAAATATTTATGAAAATTAAACTGATTGAACAAAAATATCTTGAATGATGAGTTTATTAGCAAATGAAATAGTAAATAATTCCATATTTAATGATTTATTTATTTAAATTTCATAAACACTAACTTCATTATTATTTTCAATCTTAAACAAAGCTTAATACTAAGTTTTAGAAATATTTACTTAATTTATAATAACATGACTATTATTAGTAAGAATAAATTATATTTAGCTAGATGAGAAGTTGTTTATTTCTATCTATTCAATCAAAACTAATTTACAGTTTTGAATAATTATTAGATTCTAACTATTTGTTACATTTTTGAATTGAATATTCTAAATAGAAACTTTTTCAAAGTCAGTTAGCTAAATTGATTTTTAAAGATCAAGTGTCAAATTAAACATTTAAAAATTCTTCATTTCCTTATTTTCATTTAAAACTAGTGAATTTTTAATTGATAAACCCATATTTTTGAAATAAATGTTTTTAATATAATTTGGATAGCTTAAGTTATCAGTTTAGAATAAATAAATGTTATTTTACTGAGAAGCTGTATAATAAACTAAAGAAATATATTGATTTGGATCAATATTTTATTAATTAATAGAAGTAAAGTTTAATTACTAAATTTCTTGTTAGTCTAAATATTCAATTTCAATTAGAGATAGCTACTAATTAGAATCTTTTAGTTGCAATAGATTTTATGACAATAATAAATCTGTAAATATACTTTCAACAGATCTATTTTATTGTTGAATATTTATAAAACAATTACTTTACGACAATGGAATTATAGAATGTTAAATATTTTCATATGAGGATAACAAAAATTCAAAATATGATTATGAATTTTCATCAATTTTTAAATTCATATTTAAGAGTTATTAAAAATTATGTTTAACTTCATATAAAATTTCAAAAGTAGAATCTAATTCTAATTTAATTAACTAAAAGGCATTTTTTGACATGACAATAAAATAATTATTGTGATTGGTATTTATAAAATTATCAACTTCTCTCAAACCTTAATTAATTATAGGAAATTATTATTAAAAGTTTCTGCCGTTATAAATTATAATATCATTTGGGCAAATAGAATAAACAAAATTAGAATCATATGAAATTTTAGCTTATTTCAGGCAAGCATTCTAAATATCAATTATGAGCTTTAAAGAATAAGACAATACAGATGTAAATCCTTTATTATTTACTAAATAAATGAGGTTTCTGAATTGATCACTTACTATATTTACTATTTTAAATGATTCCTCTAACTAATAAGAGTATAAAATTTGCTTTTCCTTGATATTCGCAACATTGATTATTACGTTTTTTCCTTCTTAAGCAACTATACAAATAAGCTTTTAGACATCATCCTAAGAATCATTATTATTAGATCTCTCTTCAAAATCAAAAGGAATGTCCCACAAATTTTTGTTATTTGGATTAGATTATAATGATTTTACTTGTAATTTAAAAATAAATTTAATTTCATAGTTACTTGAAAAATTGAATAAATCTATTTTCTTTCCCATAATATCATAAACTTATAGAGTATTGAAAGATGGAAGAACTATGTATTAACTGCAAATTAAAGAGTTGTTAATATCTCCTTCTTTGAAATTAGTTAAAATATTTTCAGTTATTCTCTCTCCATTTAAATTAATGAAATTTAACTGATAATTCTATTCATATAATGTAAAAATAGAATTACTGATTTAATCATAGAAGTAATTATCTGGAAGTCCTATTAACTAAATTGTTTGCTTTAAAATTAATTTTCTCAGTTTTAAATCAGCTTAGATTATGTACATCCTTTCATACTAATTAAAAATAAGCTATCCTCCTTAAATTAATACTAATTAAGTAAAATAAGGATATATATTATAATCTGAAGACTCAAAAAGCAGACTATCTTATAACTAAGAATTTTAGTATAAGTTCAAAGAGAGGTTAACTATGCTGTAACATACAATAAATTCTGAATTGAGATTTAAGCATTAAATCTTTTAATACTATAGAAGATTAGTTTTAGTTGCATAAAGAATTTCAGTTAAATCAAAAACAATTAAATGAGATTGAGTTAAAACATTCATTAATGATTTTTCAGTATTTAGATAAATTTGTATTATAGAAGTCTGGTTATATCCTTGTAAAGATATTGCTTCTATAAATGTCATACTAGGAAATTCATGAGTAAATATAAATTGTTTTGAATATAAAAAAACAGTATTCTTCTTTTTATCCATTAAAATACCTTAGATATCATTTGCTTAAATCTTAAAAGCATTAAAAGTTTAGGTTAAATAATTAGAAACATACATAACTGCATTATCATCTGCAATTATTACTGATGTTTATTCTTCATAAAAATAAACAGCATTTTTAGCAAATTAACCATTAGTCTCTCTCATAATTAATGTTTAGTCTCCTGGGATGTTTATTATGTTTATTTGTTTTAAACTTCCTGTTAGCCCTATCAAAATCTTTTATTTATCATCATAGAATAAATTTGTACTATCATATCTAAAGTCAAATAAATAATTCCAGCTTTGAAAATTTTCTAAACCAAATAAATTTTAATTTTAATTGTAGAAGACAATTACTAAGGAATCTTTCTTTTTTATTATTGGTTTTACATTCAAAATATTTTCTTACAATGATAAATTGTTTTGCTTGTTTTTTATCATAAAAAATAGTAAATATAAACAAAATTATTTCTTATTTTTAGTTTTATTGATTAAATTTAAGAAAAATAAAAATGTCTTAACCAAACAAACAAAAGTCATTCAAAAACCAAATATTTAATCAAATCAAAGTATAGACTTAAATTAAAATTTCAGAGTTATCCAACAAATATTTATTCTAAAATTTATTCCTACCTCAAAAAGTTTATTTAAGAATGGACACAGGTAGAGGTAGGGAGGGAGGGGTAAAGCTGAAATTCAGTGAAAATAAATTTAGTTAAAATATTTTTTTAAATTTTGGATTTTTTTGTTTTTATGGTAGATAAAAAAAATAATTTTTTACTAAACTTTTGTTAAATACATCTGTCTGCTATGCTGTGACTAAATCAAAAATTAGAATAAAAGGAAAGTAAATTATAATGAAGCTATCTTCACACTAAACATAAAAGCTTGGCTCAACATCTTGAAAATGATAAAAATCCAGGTATTCTATTTTTTTTGTCTAAGTCTAATTATATTTTAATAATGTTTAAAATAGTATTATGGCAAAAGAATTAAAATACATCAATAGAATAAATTTTATGTTGAGAAGTTAGAGCTACTATAAATTATTGAATAGGGCAATACTAATATTTTACTAGATTAGAATCTAATTCTGCTATTAATTCAGAAAAAAGCGTATTTTTAGAGTCAAGTAAATACAAGCAATTATCCTTTACCCATATGAAAGATGGTACATCCCAATCTTTTATAGCTATAGAAAGATTAAAAGTAACATTAAATTGTATTTGTTTGAATGGTTAATTATATTTTAATACATCTATAAAAATTAAAGCTTTGGTAGATTAATCAAAAATAGCTATTTTATTATTTTCTAGATTTTCTTACAGGATAATCTAATCTGAAGTTAAGTTAAATGCATGAAATGGATTGTTAAACAAATTTTATTCCCAAAAAACTCCATTAAGAGATAAAAAGGTATGAGTTTAAGTGTCATCTTCATTTACTATACTTCCTAAAAATAAACTATTTTGCATCTAGCTCTTAATTATTATCATATTATCTGTATCGATAATACTATCTGATTTTTTAATGTATTTTTATTGCTAATCTAAAAAATAAAAATCAATTTAGCCAATTTTATATTAGTTTTATTCAGATCTAGCTTTTATTATTGAAAATTATTTTAATTCCAAATCAAATCTGTAGAAATAGATTTAGTCATAAAAAAATATAAATCTATCACTACGAAGCCTAATTGGATTACCAAACAAATTTTCAGGATAATTTATACCAAAGTTTAACAGTTCTCTATGGGATAAGTCAAAGCTGTAGACTTGTATATATGATGAATAAAATATGAAAATTTCACCTGTTTTTTAATAAATTATCTTATTTTAAGCCCTTCCCAAAAATTAGATATTTACTGATTAATAAACTGGACTCTTTAAACTAATTGAAAAAGGTAGGCAATCATCATAAACGTTTTAAAAATATATGATATCATTAAAAGCTATCAAGGGAGTGCTTTAACTATACACAGAAAAAGTGAATGGATAAAATTGGCCAAAGTTATAGAGCTCAGATATATTAGAGGCTGAAAAATCTACTAAGTAAATGATGGTTTCATAATTATCATTTCTTGTTGAGTAAACTAATTAATCATCATTTAAAATGATATAACATGAAAGAGAAAAATAGTAATCTTCAGGATTATTAATAAGAGGTTCACCTGTATCTAAACTAAAAATTTAGGGAATAAATTATGAAATGAGTAAATTTCTTTTCTCCATATATTCAAATTCACCAATATGATAGTACAAAGCATATTAATAAGTTAGTATCTATGTTTATTCAATAATATCTACAACATAATCTTATTAGTAATTTTCAAAAATTTTGGATATTAAAAAGTATCTATTATTTATTATTTATAACATATCATATTATGCTATGTTATCTTTCATTAAAAAAGGTTTGAATTTAGTCATTATTTTTTATGATTACTACAAATTTTATATACTAAAATTTATTCTTTATGTGACTAATAATTTCTAGGTTAATATTTAGTTTTATTAATCAAAAATATAAAATGAATCTTTATCAGTGGCTTAGTTATTGCTGAACATCAATTGTTTTGAAGTTATTCCCAATTAAAATGTTTAAGTGTGTGAATAGTATGACTTTTAATATTAATTAGGATTTAATTAATTCACTTAAAATGTTTAGCTCTTTATATTAAATTAAATTCTAATCTGATCGTAATAGTAACTATCTGGATTTATGATATATGATAAAAATATATCAATGGTATTGTTTTTGGTAAAAAAGATATTTTATATTTTTGAAAATTTAGTAATAAAACCAGTTTTTATAGACTAAATCAAAGAGTGATTTGAGTCTAAAAAAGCCTCTTGGTTTTTTAATTTATAATCAGTCAAATTTATAAATTGAAGTGACTAATCAAACAAAATAAAAGCAAATGTTGAATTATCTTGTTTACTTTCGTATATTTAAGCTTAATTGTATTCATCAGAAATAGTTATATTTAGTTCCAAGTTGACTTAATCAGAAGAAGAGTTTAGAATACTTATTGTCATATTTTAGGATTTCGAATCGCTTTTAATGATCGAATTTAAGCTTATGCTATAATATACATTATCTGCGAAGGTAAATTAAGAAATTATTTACTTTTCGAAATTATTATCATCTTTTATGGCTAAGCTATAGATTTTAATGTTGCTTTGTTGATAATCATAAAAAGTAAATATTGCATTTTTATTTTGTTAAGTCAACTGAAGAATTTTTCCATATCCTTGCAAATCAATTAATTAATCAGAAAATTTAAGTTATCTGTTTTCTTCTAAAGTTGAAACCTATTTAAAAAAATGAATTAAATTAAAAATTAATAATCTATTTTATTACCCAAAAAAATTGGTTAGCCCCTTTGCTTACTATTATGCAATAAACTACTTAATTGTTGTTATTTATTGTGGCAATCATTTCATATATTGTGCTATAGTCACATTCAAATTCTAAAAGCTATTAGCTAATGAAGTCATAGAAAGCTATTGCACATCTCTCATATGTTGAAAAAAATATAATCTAATTTGCGTAGTCCATAAATAAAACAAAGTAGTCATGATTTAATTTCTTTTTTTCAAATACAGTTTATCTAGTAATAAAATTGATAACAATTAAAGAGCTATCAGTCAAGCATCCGCCATAGACATCAAACATAAAACTTTTTTAACTGTTTTCATAACCAAAAGAGGTATATTTTTGTTCATAATTTTGCATTTATTGTAGAGTGTATAGATAAATAAGCTAGAAATTTTAATCTGCTAGAACGAATTAGCATTAATTAGCTCTGATTATGTAATAGTCTTATTAAAATTGTCTTATTTCAGTAACTCTTTGATTGAACTAGGTTAAGCTATTCTTAATTAGAATGCATTAATACACCTTTTCACAAATTTAAGTGCTGTGATTCTGATAGGAAGCATGAGGACAGCTTTTAACACATTATTTTTCACTAAATGGTGATTAGGTGAAATCTAAATTAGATGAGCAGACATTTTCTTAAAGAACGCAAACATTTTTTTTCGAATCTAATTATAAATTTTCATCACATTCTAAACATTATTATTCAGAATCGCATTTAATACATCCTTCAACCTAACACTTAATGCATTCTAGATTCTATGCTAAAATCTCTCCTACTTAACAACTCTAAGTGCATGTAGATAAGTTTTAATTACTTTTAAAATAATTTTCAGAACAGTTTATGCACTAGTTTTCACTTATGTTGTAGCAATTTTGGCACCCTATTGAGCAAGATAAACATTATTAAGTAATAATGTCAAATATCTCCCCATTCTTACATGAACACTTAATTGAAGTCATAAACATCAATGTAAGTAATAAAAATGTTAGTTTTATCATCCGATAAACTTTTAAATCTAAACTATTTTCCTCCGTAGTATTTTTTAAAATTTCTTTTTTATGTCTACAAAATTTTTAAATCTATTGAAAATTGTTTGCTCTTCAGATTAATTAATTAGAAGAATAATTAAGTAAATAATGGGTTAAATTTTTAATATTGCAAACAAAAAGCGAAAGCGTTAGTTTATTAAAATATAAATAATTTCTTATTCATTATATTTTTATTATTCAATAAAAAAATTAAAGTAAAATAAAGAAAATTTAAATCTTAGAATCATGATAGCAATCAAAGTTAGAGATTAATATATATTTGTATATTAGCTTCATGAATTTGTAATAATAAATAAAATTTTTCTCATGTTTGGGCATAAGAAAAAATTAATCGATTTAATTTTAATTTTTAAAATAATTTTATTTGATATTACATAGTAAGTGGATAATCATAGCACATGAATACATGAATGGATGAGTAATCAAATTAACTAAATAAGGATTATTGAATTGTTTTAAATGAACCTATTTTTCTTTCTTATCATCTGTATTAATGATTAATATGTTTGATTTTTGTTTTGATAAAATAGTTAAAATATTTATTATTAAAATACTAAAAACTCAAAAATTTTTAATCAATCCTTCAATTTTGTTTTATGTTATTTTAAATTTAGATGTTATTCAAACTATTTGTTGGTATTATTTCATTTTAGTTATGAACTACTCTTCAAATATTATTAGAGTTGTACATTATCTCATAGTATTCAAATATCCACCTAAATTTAATTATGTTTAATAAAGTATTTGTTTTTGGAATTGCTTATTTATTCCAAGCTCCAAAAATTTTTACAATCAGCTATTTCATAGGGAGAATCTTTCCTTGGACAAACCATAAGTACTAAATCTTTAAAATCTTTTCTCTTTTTATCGTTTACTTAGAGCTAGAAAAAAGGGTCATCCTAAGATCTTATAGCCTTTATTATTGTATTTGTAGCTTTTACATAGATATATTATACCTCACTTATGATTTATCTTTGGATTTCTGGATCACATGAGTTTGATTTAGAAAAAGATTCTTTAATTAGATATAGATGTTCATCTTGTCTCAAAGAATCTTGGTTAGAAGGAATCTACTCTACAGCTTCACTATTTGCAACTTAAGTTTAATCTTATTATTTTATCCCTTAAGAGTTATTACTTTGACTATTTCTGATTTCACCATTCCCAACTTACATCATTTCTCCATTTGCATTATTATTATGTACATTCATCTAATTTTTAATTTTATCTAAACCCATTTATCTTCCTGATCCCATATTAATACCTTTTTTTACTTACAAGTTACTATTTCCTAAATTATATGGAGATTAATCTTAATTAGATAAAGATATATTATAATAAAGACGCTGCTTAATCTTTTATTTCGTATTAATCTAATTACTGTTAATTAAATAAGAACTGTTGTTATTCATATTAGTATTATCTATTTTTTGAAGAGATTTAGTAGTGGTATCCATTTTTCAACATATTCTATACAGGTTATTATTGCTGAGGATTAAAATAGTGAGGATTCATCGTTTTTACATTTTAATTTTATAATTCCTAAAATTGAGAATTTATTTCAATTCAAAAAAGTTTTAATAATTTTTTGAAATAAAAAGAAAAAAAAAGCTGAGATTTAAAAGATTAATATGGATTAAATTTTATTTAGTGAAAAGTTTACAGAATTTAAAATTATAAAATTTTTTCGATTAAATTACAATGATAAAGAAAGAATTAATAAATAAATTTAATTTTACTTTTTAAGTTAAATTTTTTATATGAAATATAACATGGTAAGTACTATAGTTTATATATAAGAAATTTAGGATAATGATAGTATTTGTTTGTTTTTTTGGATGAATTTATTAATAATTCAAATTAACTTACTAACTAACTAAGTCAGGGTAGGGTTATTATTGATTGAATTGTTTAAATGAACTTATTTTCTTCCTTATCAATATTATGATTGACCAATATGTTTGATTTTTGTGTTTTATTGATTAATTATTGAAATGCTAACTACTAAAATATTTTTAATCAATCCTTCAATATGGGTTTAAGTTATTTTAAATTTATTATTACATGTTATTCATGCCATTCATTGGCATTAATTAATTTTAATTATGCATGCCGCCTGAATTGTTATTAGAGTTCTGCTTTTTCTCATCTTCAATAGTTTAGAATTCAAATTTCCACCAGAATTTAATTATGTCCATTAAGGAATTTGTTTTTGGAATTCTTTATTTATTCAAGCTCCACAGATTTTTACAATCAGTTATTTCATAGGGAGAATCTTTTCTTGGGCAGACCATAAGTACCAACTCTTTAAAATCTTTTCTTTTTTTATCTTTTATTTCAAGCTTGAAAGAAGGCTCATCCTAAGATCTTATAGCCTTTATTGTTAAATTTTGATTGTTCTGCTTGAATTTTTATACCTCACTTGTGATTTATCTTTACATTTCTGGGTCATATGAGTTTGATTTAGAAAAAACTTCTTTAATTAAACATAGATCTTCATCTTAATTTAAGCCTTACTAATTAGGAGTCCATTTTACAACTTGTGCACTATTTGCAGCTTAACCTTAATCTTTTTTTAACTCTTAAGAATTATTATTTTGGCGATTTCTGATTTCACCATTCCCATCTTACATCATTTCTGGATTTGCATTATTATCAAACACATTCATTTAATTTTAAATTTGATCCATACCCATTTATCTTCCAGGCCCCATATTCATACCCTTTTTTACTTATAAATTACTATTTCCTAAATTATATGGTGATTAATCTAAATTAGTTTGAGATATATTATCATTAGGACGCTGAGTTGAATCTTCTATTTTAGACTAATCTACTTACTACTAATTAAAATAAGAACTATTATTCATATCAGAATTATCTATATTATTTGTAGAACTTTATTAATGATACCCATTTTTCATCATATTCTATACAGGTTATTACTGTTGAGGATTAAAATAGTTAGGATTCATCATTTATACATTTTGATTCTATAATTACATATTATTACCTCTTTACTATCCCATCCATTATTACTAAAGTTAAGGATTTTATTGTTAATTCCTATTATAATTAGAAATAAAAAATTCGTTAAATAACCTCATTTCAATAATAAATTTAGTTTATTTTATTTAAAGAAAAACTAATTGCTAATAATATTTTTAAAAATATCATAAAATGTTACAAGGCACCTTTACGCTTGTATACACTTGGATGACAAATATAAAGTAAAAAAATATATTGATCAATAAAGAATAGTTTAATTGAATTTACATTTAAATAGGCTACATTTGATCATCATTAAGCTTATTTTATGACATTTAACGGTTTACAGGAACCTAGTTTGATTGTACAGGAACATGACTATAAGGCCCTTATTACATCATTTGATGCTAAGTATTAGGATCCATTGCTTAGTAAGGGTATTATTGTTAATAATTATTAGGATATTATCCCTTTTACATATAGGTGGGCTATTATTACTATGACTGTACCACTTATGGATTATTAGGATCAACTGGGAAATTTGGATTTTTCTAAATGAGGTGAGGAGGATATCCTTAATGAGGAGCATGGTGGTTTGGGCCGTTTTGAGGATATTCTATAGTTGGTGTTTAGGTCACAGAGGTGTTTAATGGTTGGTTTTTAGATGTTGGAAAAAATTGGTTATGCTATTCATTCATCGTCGAAGAGCTCTCGTTCATGTTCGAATTCCTGGGCGAATTATTCTCTGATTTAGTTATTTATAAAAGATCGTAACCTTTATTGTCTTCGTCGATTTAATATGGATTATTTAAAAATGAAGGGATATCTTCCAATAAAATAGATTATTTACCACCGTTTTTGGCTCCAACGTTATAAGGCTTCCCTTGTGTATTATGCATTAAGTTTGATGAATAACTTTATCCTGCAATTTATAAATGTTGTTGATGCTACTACTATTATGATGGCTAAACTTACTAATGCTACTAAATATTCTACTTAATTAGCTATTATTGATTCATGTTCTATTGCTATAATCCTACCTACTATTACTACAATTATTGTTAATTTCCCTATAATTATTACTGTTATGGCAGTCCTTATGGCTGGTTTCCTAAATATTTGCTATTTTGTGACGGTTTTCCATTATTTATATATCCTTACCCTCCTGGTCCTGCCACTAAAGCTCCTGGAGGTCCCTATACTGGTGCAGATGGTGCTGCTACTGCAACTGGTATTGCATTTCCTTGAGGCATAGGTGGAATTTGTACATTATTGAATTACCCTTAGTTAAATTGTTATTGCTAAATTTGAGGGTCAATTTGGTTTGGACCTTACATTGGTTAGTTCATTCTTTTTGAATTTGCTTACACTACTGGTTGAGGTGGTTGTTGTTATCCAGGTGGTTGATTTGCTTAATTATATGTACCATTATGAAGCATTTATTATTATTATTATTATTGTTGTTGTTAAAGACCTAACTTGGCTTAGTTAGCTTTTGACCCAGGTTAGCTAGTTGGTATTGTTTGGTGTGGAATCTATTACTCAACTGATTATGGAATTGGTTATCCTGGTTAGTAGTTAATGGGAGGTTGTTGATGTATTCCAACTTAATTAAATTATGGAGGAACATTTCCATCTGGTTTTACTACTATACCTTTACTAGGGATTTAAGGGTTTATAATATTTTATCCTTTTGCATTATCTATTTTAATTTAGTTACTTGGCTATTATACTACTGCTGGAGGCTAAATCTAACCTCCCGTTTAATTTATTTAATTCATATGTTAATAACTGGATCTTAAATCATTTGATGATTGAGGATTATTTGGTATACCACTTTTCTAAGCTGGTAAACCTTATTAAAAGTTCTGTGGATTATTATATTAAGGATTAGCTTTATGATAGCTATTTTTTAGCCCATCTTCTTGAGCTCTTTGGTTTATTCTTTCAATACTGCTATTCAAATTAGTAGTGCTTTTGAAAGTAGGTTATTACATATTTGAATTGCCTTAAACTGGGCCTGCTTAATTTGGGTAAACAGCAGGGGGATACCTTCCATTTTGCTGATTTGCATACTAAGATGAGGTTAAACTTTAGTTAGGCTATCCTGGATTCTGTTGGTAAGGCATATTTTGAGGATTATAAGGAGATCCAACAGCTTATTAACCTACTTAGAGTTATTTATTATTGCTACTTCTATGTTATGATCCATGATTGCTATTACTTCCTTTTCCTTAACTATGATTAGATTCATTTAGGGATTGGTATGCTTACAAACCATTCATTCCTTGCTATTAATTATTAAATTAATTTGGAATTGGTTAATGCTAAGCATTTGGAATTGGCTAATAATTAATGGGATTGTGAACTGATCCATTCAATGGAACAGCAGCCTGGTTATAGTCTGATTATGGCTATGGTGTATCAAGTTCTTAATTAGGTAATTAAACCGTATTGGGCTATGGTTATTATTATTATATTTATTATGGATTCTATTGTTAAGGTGGCTGTTATACCCTATTTCCAACAAGAGAACTATGAAGTGATGGATTTTATTGCTATTATGATGATGAGAGTCCTCCCATTTATTATGGCTGTTATTAAACTGTAGGACGTTATTAATTAGAATTTTAAGGTTAAGCTGGCATATTTTATTATATTTATGGAGGTTTTTATAGAGGAATTTATTGAGGATTTACTGAATGCATAGAATTATTTAAAGGACCAATATTTCTGAATTACTACTATTGTTAATAATATGCTTATTAATCTACATTTTAACTAGATCCAATAACTTAGTTTTATTTATAACCTGGTTACTATTGCTGGGAAAAATCATTATGTGGCTATGGTATTTATTACTACTAAATTGCCTACTACTAGTAAAATTAGTTTTGAGGGTCATTTACTAGAGCTCCTGGCAAATTAGCTTATCTTGAGTTATTTTATGGGCCATAAACACCACTGCTTTGGAGAGAATTATTTTAATTAAAATTGTCATGCTAAGCAGCTTAAGGTAAGGTAGGAGGGATTTAAGGTGTGTTTGTTGGAACGGCTGACGGAGGATAACTAGTAGCTGGGGTTTAATTAGTTGGAAAATTTTTATTTTATTGTGCAATATAGCGCTAATTTTATTATTAAAGGGGCTGGCTAATCTATTATTATATTTGCTAATTTGGCTATTAACTAGGAGGCTGTGCATATGGATCAGAAGGATATTACCCATCAACACCAGAGGCATAGTCATACATTTCACCATAATCATCAGCTCTATAATTATCCCCAGCACCAAAGAATTAATCTGCAGGCAAGTATTGCTAATCAAGATTGCTAAAATATTCTGTTTATTTACTAGTCCCATTTAGCAAACTATTTCCTTATCCACCGAAATCGTTACTTCCACCAACTGGTTCGTTGAAAGTGTCATAAGTATCTATATAATTATCTTAGCGGTAAGATACATTGTTTTTGCTAGCGTCAACTCCACTAGTATCCTCAATATTATTTCCAAACATTCCATCGTTGTAATTTGAATCGGCTCTCTAAAAACTTGTTTCTTACAAAGGGTCAGCATTGGAATAATGATTTGAGAAAGAGTAAGGATTAGCGCCATTTCCTTGATATGAAGAGTATTATTGCTGATTAAGAGATGGATCAGATGGGTCAGCTAAATTTTGATTGAAGTATGATTAATCCTATTGGTAAGGCATTTATTGCTGCTATTATCTATAAATTTGTGGATTTGATTGATAATACCCATACTATTGTTATTATTACTACTACTACTATTATAATTACTACTACTACCACTACTCTGCAGACTAGCCTGTTCCTTAAACTTATTGCATTGGTTTATTGGATTAATTAATTATTCTTTGTATTCTTTGGGCAGCAAAGTTATTATCTAGAAGAAAATGGTAGAGTTCTTCTTAAAGCTAAGGCTAGTTTTTACAATTTTATATATCATTCTAAAATGTTTCGTTAATGAGGTCTTGTGATTTTTTTTTATTGATGGCTGTCTTGCCAAATTTATCTTCAGGAATACCCTTCAATATTTCAGAGTTACGTTCAAATATGGCAGTGCGAAAGCAATTTTATAATTTATTATTTGCTTAGTTTAAGTCTTAATTCAAATTTTATAAAACTGATTCATCTAATCCATCAGTGTCTATTAATCTTTTAAGTAAAAAATGTAGTAATTTGTCATTTTAGAAAAGTAACTTTTCGCCCCATATCTACTTCAATTCCTAGGTAATTTACTGAAGCTTAATATCTTTTGACATTCAAACTAACTAACTACAGAACTTTTATTTGCTTCTTCTGAATTACTCTACTCTTTTATTTATTTTTGATGTTATAGCGAGTAAGATAATGAATTTTTAATATTTAAATGACTAAAAATGTATTCTACTAAAAAATAAGGCTAAGTCAGGATTAGCTAATAAACTTAAACTAAATGTGAGTCAATTAGAGGGGCTATAAATAAAATATTTTACCTTTAATAAGATTTATGCTGAAAAGCTGAATTTTTTGTTTCCCTTTTTTGCTTCAAATACCTTTATTCTTTAAAGCTTGCTTGCTTACTTTATTTTGTTTATTTCTTTATTTTATTTACTAAGTACAAACAAAGAAAAAAATGTTGTATTCTTCTTTGTGATTAATTATCTTTCTTCTCTTTTCTAATAGGCAGCAAGCTTTGATTGCTTGACTGTGATTTTACTTTTAATTAATAAAGTAGTAGTACCTTTATGTTTTTTTTAATGCTTATTATAACAAGCAATATATTGATTGACTGATTGACTGTCTTGAAAAGATTAAGGAAGAAAATGATAAAAAATTAATATTACTTATGCTTATATAATAAATAGATAAATAAATAGCTAATTAAACAAACAAACACTCTTTTTGTTAATTGGCTTTTTTTTCCCTTCTTTTTTTCTTGTGTAGTAATTAATAAATAATTGTTTATCTAACTCTGATTTTTATTGTTATTATACAGATATTAAATTTCAATTATTAAATTCATTAAATCATAAATATGGATTAAAACTCAATACTTATTAAATAAAAAATACACAAAATACATACTGAAGAACTAACATTTATTATTTACTATTCAAGAATCCTGCGAAAATAAAATATGATTAACAAACTATTTGCATGAAATTAAATTATCAAGTGATAGATAGATAATTCAGTCAAAAATTTACACACTATCATGAATAATTTTGATGAAAAGCAATTAATAGTTTATTCGTTTGTTTTCTTTCCATTAAATAAATACCAAACTAATTTTCATTGAGATTCTAAACTCCAATCAAAAATTTCTTTTATATTATTTTGTCAAAATCTAATCACGACTTATTTTTTTAAATAGATTCAGCTTTCCTTCTCATTCTTTACTTCTTTCTTACCTCTTATTTACTTCAGCCATTATTTATTATTTTAGTCCAGTTTTTTCTTCTATTTCTGCAAAGTTAGTTCTATGAATAAGGGGTCTATCGCTTATTTTTTCAAAAATGCTATCAAAATTTATTTATAGTTAATTATTTTAGAATTGCTTTCATGAAGTCCATAGATATTATTTAGAAGTTTTTGTTTAAATCTTTTAAACTTTTTTAACCACCATGAAAAATTTAAATCTCTACTTCATAATGAATTTTAAAAAGTACAATACAAAATATAAAATATACTTATTTTAAATCATATTTTCTGTAAATAGGGTTGAAATTTTTTATTTTTATTCTTTTCTTTGACATTTGACAGAATTTTTTTATAGACATAATTTATCTCTTTTATTTTACATTTTGTTTATTATCTTTTCATTTTTTTATCATTTAAAGTTATTTTTTTTTCTAAAATGAAATAAATTTGATCCCATTACAAATATAAAAGAAGTAACACATCTCTAACTATACATTTACTATGAAATACCCTCACTAACATTTATTCATAAAAATCATTTATATTTAGTTGTATTAAAAAAAATCATCATACAACCAACGTCTTTTTCAAAAATAATATTTATGTATTCATTCCTCTCTCTTAATCAAAATAAAACTCTCCAGCAATTCCTTTTTTAATTTTCTAAATTTCTGGATGAAATTTCATTGACAAAATAAAATAAAATACATATCATTTAAACAATAAACTTTTAATAATTTTATAATATGTTTGTTTGCTTGCCATTAGTTTTAAACTGAATTGACATAAAAAATGTCCATTCAAAGTAAAAATAAGAAAAAATTCAAATAATTTACAATAAAGATTGTATTTTAATTTCTTTTTTTTCAATTTTGGAGCCTTGGTTAACTTTTTAAAAAATTATTCAAATAATGAAAGATAATAAATGGTTCTAGATTTCATCAAGAAAAATATTTAAAAAGATCGAAATTGAGCACAAAAAATCATTGAAAAATATAATCAAAATCCAAAGAGCTTTTAACAATTTTTTATGTGAAGATTATTATAAAAATAAATAAGAGAGTCATATGGATAGAATTTGCTCGATCCAAAAAAGAAAATAAATTTTTTAGAAGTGAAATAATTAATTAAAGTAAGTATATTTTGAATCTAGCTCTAATATAACTTAAGAATTTATAATCAACAAAAATTAAAAATACAAATTTTTTCTATTAATAGCTAAATGAAATAAGCTAAAAATACATTTTATTATTATTAATGAAGCAAAAATAAATGATTTTGTTTGGATTTTAAAATATTGCTCAGAAAAGAGATAAAGATTTTTTAATAATCTATCTGTCTATATCTTATTTTTAAATAATATAAGAATTAAATTTTATCTATACACTTAACTAGACTAGAACATATCAAATAAAAATAATCAAATTTAAACCAAAATCTCCCATCTAAAAAAATTATCAGTCTATTTTTATTTATATTTTTATTTTTTCATTTAAACCTCCAATAAGATGCTGAATTATATGTAGTTATCAACCACTTTTTTATCATAATTAATATTTTAGTGCTTATTTACTATATTTAGAACTAAAAAGTTTCACTATGATGTTAAATAAATAAATTATTTAAACCTTGGAACATTGTAAATACTTTTTGAAAACATTTTTTATATTTATAAGCGAATTAATTTTGATTTAATCTTTAAGAGCTTATTACTGGATTTTAAATAAAAAGATATATAAATTATATATTAGCTTTACTACTGAAAATTTTAATTTGCAAAAAATAAATTCTAGCTTTGCATTACTTTCATCAGAATAATAATTTCTATTTCAAAATAAGCTCAGATTATTATCATCAACTTCACCAAAAAAAACAAGCGTTTTAAAATATTTTAATTAAAAAAGTTGCCTTACTTCTATTAAATGTAGATAATATTTGAAATAGCAACAAATTGAATTTTAATTATAAATTATTCTTAATTATTTGAAATATCCTTCTTAATTTATGATAGGAGCTAATTTTTCAAGTTTTTATCAAGTAAAAATTTCGAAACACTTGTTTTTTATGGCAACTTCTTTTTATTTTAAAAAAAATGTTTCTTTAAAAATATTAATTTCATTTAATTTACATAATAATAAGGATATTTTATTTAAAAAAACAGATATTTATTTAATATTTTTCTAATAGAAAATTTTTAAACATTTAGCTAATTGTTAATTAATAGTTTATTTTAGTGTTTTCAAGATTCAGGTACTGCTCAAAATAAAACTCATAACTTGCTTTTGATTTACATTGTTATATTTTACATGATCATATTCACTACTCTATTTTTAGACATTTTAAATTATGTAAATAGATAATCGATCTAATAAGTTTTACTAAATCTAAAATAAATAATAAAATTAACTGAAGAATCATCAATATTTAATATGTTATTCAATTTATAATTACTAATAGAAATTTCATTTATTATTATTAAAATTTTATTTAAATAATAAATCAGCAGAAAAAATTAATATTTGTTATTACATTTTTAATCAAAACAAATATTTGGTAAGGCAAAAATATACTTTGCTAATTTCTTATTTTTAGGAAAAAACTGATTAAAAAATGATTCAATTATTTTATAAAAGTAAAATATATGTATTTACTTAATAGATTAGTTAATCAAAACCTTTTGCTAATTAGTTCTTTAACTAATAATTTGAATATATCAATATTGCTTAATATAAATTTGAGTTATACTCAATTTGTTTGTTGAGATACGTCCAAAACTTATTCAATTTTTCTTTTAACTTTTCAAAATTTTATGGCTGTTATAAAATTAAGACATCCAAAAAATCAAAGATTTAAAATTTATTAAAGAATGATTGATATTTACTTATTGTTTCACTCTAACTCGAGATGATTCAACGAATATAATAAACCATATTAATTAACTTATTTTAGAAAATATTTGGATTGTTGAAAATAAATGTCTAATTTTTATAAACAAAATATTTAAAAAATGTTTATTTGGTATGATAGTCAAAAAAATAAATAACATTTTTTGTTTTCTAATTTAAATAAAGCAAATCAAAAAACTAAAAAAATAATTTGCAAAATAAAATTAATTGATATTGAAATTTAGCTGTAATCCTTTATGAATAATTTAGCTATAAGGTTTATTTTTTTTATTTAATTTGAATTACTTTTCCGTTATTATTAATTCTAAAAAACCTATGGAACCTAGTTAATTTTATACTCATATATACAAATGAAAACGGTAATTATGACTTATATTTTAGAACTAAACAATAAATTCTTTAAGAAATTGAGATAAAAAATAGTTATCCTAATGAGTGGTAATATGAAATATTGATTTTTAATTGCTTAAAATTAAATTAGTAAACAATTTTTTTTATAAATAGATAAATATTATTAATTTGATATAATATGTATTTATATAATAAATTATTTTATAAAATTGATTAAATTATTTGAAAATTGTATTAGATTTCTTTATTACATAATTAAGTATAATTTCAGATTTTTTAATTATTATCATTATTCGTTTTTAAGTTTGGAATGATCAATTAAATTATGCTTATTATAATTATTAATATTGAAATATTTGTTGAGGAGAATAGTTAACAGGTTTTGATTACTAATTATTTTATAATTAATATAATAGGGGATTTATTTACATGAACATATTCTATTGTTATTGTTATTATTGTTGCTTTTGAGCATACTACTAAAGGTTTTAAGAGTTTAGTTAATTTTAATTTAACTAAAGAATCATTTGGTAATTAATTTATTCAGGATTTAAAGCATTTAAAGGATAATTTTATTCTTAAATTTTTGAAAATGAATCTCTCAATAAATTAAGGTTAATTTAATTATCTAAAATGTAAGTGTTCTAACTGCTTACTGATAAAGAGGATTTCTTAATGTTATTAAGAATAGGTGTTTGAATTTCAGAAGAAACTTTTTCTCTGTTAAAGGTAATAGAGTTATTGCTATATTAGTAACCACTTTTATTTTAGTTTGAAGAAGATTCAATTGTTGTTTATTCTTCTTAGAGGGCAGAATTATAATTTGCTATTTCATTTTCATCTAAACATTTTTATGAATTCAAAGATAGAGAAACACTTTAATCTTTTGTATGCAAATCTCTATCAATACTATTGCTTTCTTTTTAAGATTTAATACTTTGTTTGGTGGTTTCATTCTTATAAACAGGAATAGTCATTTTAACTCTCTTTTAAAGGATATCTCTGCAAGTTAAATCAATAACAACTGCGCTGTAAGCAGAAGATATTTATTTTTATGATATATCCTCCTAGACACTACTTTGTTAAGATAATTCACTTAGGTTTCTCTTTCTGTTGATAATTATTCCAGAACATGTGCAACATTTTTAAGTGCTTGCTGAATTTATTTCGCTTTCTTCAAATTGTTAAGATTGTTTTTAATTTTTATTTTATTATTTTTATTATTTTTAGAAATCTTTTTGTTCGTTTTTGTTTTATTTTTAATTGCATTCATAATCAGATTCATTTTTAACTGATTGAGTTGATCTGGAGACTTTTATTTTTTCTAAAGTTCCTTAATTCTATTTGTAGGCAGCTTTCATGTCCTCCTATTTATTTGAAAAATATTTAGTAAACTGTGATTTTAATAAGAAAAATTTATTTACAATATTAATAAGTCTAATGTAATTAGAGGGGATTTAGCTAGGTTGCTTAGCAGAATAATTTAACAGAGGAGAAGAAAGAGGAGATAAAAATGATGATATCTTTGAGCATAAATTTTCATATTCAAAGCTATTTTAATGATCATTTGGTTCATTTAAGTAAAGTAAAATGAAAGGAATTTAGTTGCTAGATTGATCTTCAATTTAGTTCTCAGCTTACTCAAGTAATTAGTAAACTATTTTTTGGTAGAAAATCAAGAACTATTTATTCTAATATAAAAAATTTATTTAAATAATGTAATTATGAGTTAAAAAATTACATTCAATTGCTTGTTTTGATCAAAATATTCACTTGGTATAATATCCTTGTTGAAGTACATATTGAGGGCTCTTGGAAATTTCAAAGATAGGAACAAAGGATTGACACTCTATTATTTATTAGTTCATTTTAACCACAATTTTTAGAATAAAAAAATTGATTACCTTGTGTCTGATATAAGGATTCAAAAAGTAATTATAAAGAGAAGAAACATCATCGCTGAGAATCTATTTTTCATGATTTTGTTTAGAATAGAATTCATATTTCTTTTCAATCATTTCATATGGGAATGGGTCATAATTTTCATAGATGCTTTACTATTTATTTCAAATTAATTTTTTAGAATTATTATTTCAAAGTATTATTTTTTATTTACTCTTGCAAGCCAGAACTTTTAACGAGCTTCAACATAAATTGGAGGAGAGATAATAATTTCCTCTAAATCGCTCAAATCCTAAACATCGTCTACTTTTTAACCTGATGAGATAAGAATGACCATTCTGAAGTATTAGCTCTTTATTAAAAAAATAAATTAAATAAATAAATAATAAAAAAAATTAATTTATTGAGAAAAAAAATTTAATTGATCTGATCATCCTTTAAAATATTTCAAATTTAGTATTAAGATTTTTTGTTTATTAAAAATATTTTGAATTTAAGCTTTATTGTCTTTATTTTTTATTTGGTTAAAATATTTTAAATTTTAAGATAGAATCTCTCTCCATATTTGCTGAAGAATTAAAATTATAATTTTTTTAATTCTTATTATAAAATTATAATTTTTTTAATTCTTATTATAAAATAAAAAATGGTTTTAAATGAAGGAGGGATAAGAGCATTGACAATAATTTATTTCTACTAACAAATTTTGTATTGAATGCTTATAGATAAGCTAGAATTAATTATCAATGAAGTATTCAAAGAAATCAATGATGAATTAATTAATTAATTTATGGGTTTTGATGTGATTGATTTTGAATGGATTTTTAAAAAACTGATCAATCAATTAATTAATTGATTAGCAAAGCGAAATTAATGATTTACTCTGGAGACAAATGTAGTTTCTGAATATTTAATGCCTTGGATTAAACACATGTCTTTATTGAATTTTTCATTTATTTTTCCACTAAGAAGGACTTCTTCGAATTAGTTATTTTCGAGCTTCTTGATGCACAAGGCTTTTGCGTAAAGCTATTGTGGAGCACCTTTTTAACCGCTAGATGAATTAATGATTGAATTGTTTGAATTATTAAAGCTAGCACTTAGGCGGATAGTGGGGACTACCAAATTTTTGAACCACACCCATAGATTACGAGAGTTGTTGAATGTAAAGGGTCTTAATTCTGTAACTTTTATTTCAATATTTTTGTTAGCCTTTTGGCCTACCTTATTGTGGTGCCAGGTGAAGGAGTTAGGATTGCTCTCGTCTAAGAGTAGATTTGATTTTTCAAACTCTTATATTTGAGTTATTAGTTTATTAAAAATACTCATAATGAGAAAGAATAGTATTTAATATGATTAATCTATTAGATTGAAGATTTTGGTTATTTGTATGAGCAAGCAATAAGGTAAAATGATTTAGAGCAGTAGTTATGAGAAAGGAGATTAGTTTGTCTGTCTCTCTGTGGTTTATAGTTAATGTGAAGGAAAGAAAGATATTTTTTATTAAAGTTAGGATGAAGGAAGATTATTTATTTGTTTTATGATTTTTTGAATTATATCTATTTCATTAAATTCAAGAAAAAGTAATGGCAGTAAATGCCTAAACAAAACAAAAATATTGTATGTAGTTATCAAGTTACTATAATTGGTGTAATTTAGTTTATTATTATCGCTTGCAAGGGAAACATTCACTGGGGATGATTTTTAATTCAAAAAAATCAAAATAATTAAATTAGTGTAATGAAAATATTGTGTATATCTTTTCATGTAAATTCGCACTTTTAATTCGCTTTTTATTTATTTTGCAAAAAAATTTTTGTTACTTCGATCAGAGTAAGCTCAAGTTGACCAAAATCATCGTATCCCTTAATAATGAAGAAAATTCAAAATAATATTGTTCTACATCATCAAACATGCACAATATTCACATAAAACTTATCTAAGTCTACTAAAGTAAAATGCCATATAAGACATAGTATATTTGCTATCTATATAGCTCTAATTGAAATCTACATATTGTGGGACTTTATGCATGCCATTCATTCTCATTATGCCCTTAATTAAAAACAATATATTAGCAATAATGAAAAGAGCATTTTATCATGGAAAATTTATCACTCAATAATAAGTAGCACATTTAGAA
Organism: Tetrahymena elliotti 4EA; assembly: GCA_000231825.2. Taxonomy (NCBI): domain Eukaryota; phylum Ciliophora; class Oligohymenophorea; order Hymenostomatida; family Tetrahymenidae; genus Tetrahymena; species Tetrahymena elliotti. The sequence continues at coordinate 670,037 of JH720302.1, read as the reverse complement.
ATAGATTTTGCTGTTTTTAATGCATTTTAAAAGTTTATTTTTACAATAATTTTATGAATTAGCTTTGTTTAAAAGCAGAAATAGAAATAATCATTCATTTTTTTATAATCAATATGAATAAAAGCAAATAATTAGACCATATGAAATAATCATGGTAAAGACAAATTGCAAATTATATCATAAAAACAAAATAATTTTGAAAATCATTATTCGATTTCTATTTTTTAAAATAAAATTTTTTTTAACTGCAGAGCATTCTTATTGAAACCAGCCTTTGATATAGTCATAATTTTCCCTATTGGATGTATTAAGGATTAAATTAGAATTTTAACTCTTTCTATTTCACTTGAAGAATAAAGTGAACAGCTTAAAAATTTGTATGAATCTATCTATGTATGCATTCATGTATGTTTTAATTAGATCTAATCAATATTGATTAAAATAAAAAATTTAAAAAAGTTTTTGATAATTATCTGTTTGGGATTTGAATATATTGAAATTAATAAGGAAGCTAATTAATAATTTTTCCGCAAAAAATATATCTGTTAACAAACAAGTGAATTCTAAAGCATAAAAAAGTGCAGAAAATCAAGATTTTATAATTGATAAATGCGTTTTTTAGTACAAGGAAAAAGTTTAAAAAGCAGAATTATTATGTCAAAAATCACATCAAAATAAAAAAAAATATTTAAAAATAAAATGAAACCCAAATTTCACAAATATTTCAAAGAGATTTTATTTTCGATAAAATAGTTCAATATATTCATTAACTTTGCTTTCAATTTTATATGAACACTTTTTGCTCTTCGATACTTTGAATAAAAATAATTTGATATTAAATTAATATTCAATTATTTTGTTAATGACTTATACTTCGATTCATTGATTCATGTAAAGACTATTTATTATTCTTTTCTATCCAAAATTAAATGCAAAAACATAAACTAAAAACAAAATCTCTATTTGTTTGTTTTTAGTATTTATTGATTGTAAAAAGGAAAAGAAGCATATTTTCTTTTCCTAACTTCCTTTTGTTGAAATTTATTTCTCAAAGCATTCAATTTATCATTTCTTAAATATGCAAACTAGCATACTTATAATGAGCATCTTAAAATATTTACACTTAATTTTAATTTTTAAGGACTATTAATAGTTTAGCAATTTATGTTACTTAAATATTTAAAGATGATATTTGAAATATTAAATGGTAGTCGATAAATTCATACTTAACTCTCTTATTTTTAAACTGAATGAAAGGGGATTTGTATAAACTAATGTTTATTCAAGCAAATAATAAAGAAATATGTTTTCTAAATCATTAAATTAATTCATTCATTCCCAATATTCATTAATAAATAAAATTTTTTTTAAAAAAATTTATTCATTGTAATCATTATGATTTTTTATTCTGTGAGGTTGGTTACACTGATCAGAGTAAATCAATCAATTTTAATGAATTATTTTTTACCTTGCCTACTTATAATAATTAATCGATTTTTGATTCTATTTTAAATAGCAATTTGGCTATTCATTTAATTATTTGAGAATATGTAAAATAATTTAAATTGTCAGTTATTTAGTTAGTTAATTTTATGAATATATATTTTTTCAATCAAATTATATTTTACATTTTTAATTCTTTTAAAATTTGAAATAGTGAATGAAATTCCTCAAAATAAAATAATTCTATTCCTCAAAAATCCTCTCTTTTTATTCAGTTAAAATTTATAAAAAGTAGCACCTTACATTTTATTTTACATTTATTTGAGATTTTTTAAATTAAGTCAACAAACGGAAGCACCAGTTTTTTATCTGCTATCAAAATTTTCTCATAATTTCTTTCAGTTTTCTTTATGCAAAAAATAGAGTGAATATTAAATGAAAATAAATGTTAATTAAGAAAATATTAACAAAAATATTTTATTAATGAATAAAAGCCAAACTTCTTTAATAAAAAAAGAATTCTTATACCATAAAATATATCAACTAAAATAAATAGTTGAAGAAATTGATATAAATACTAAATTAAAAATTTAACATAAATAAAATTTTTATTTATTTAAAATAATTTCATTGAATAAAAAATTATTTTCTAAATATCAACTAAAATAGTTAAAAAAATATTTATTTTTTAAGAATGAAAACATAAAAACAGTTTTATTCAAAAATATTTTAAAGTTAAAATGATACATTTTTTAATAAACAATCTTTAATTAGTATATCGTGCCTGAATTTGTTTGGAGAAGTCTGCAATAACTTTGGAGGCTTTCAGGTTATGCTATCTTCTTCAAAAGATTAATGATTTATTCAACTATACAATAAAATTCAATATATTCATTTCAAATCTTTTTTTATTTTTTTTACAAAAAGTTTTTATTCTCAAAGCAAAAATTAAATTAAAATGAAAGTAAAAATATTTTTATTTAATTCATAAAAAGTAATAGAATAAACTTTTAAAACTTATTTTCAAAATAATAAATTGATCTCACTATTTAACTTCATAATCTAATTTTTGAAAAAATAAAATAAATTCAATTTCATTCAAAATTTATTCAATACTATTTAAGTAAGTAAGTCAGTATTTCAAAATTATTTTTTGAAAGAATTAAGTGAATAAATAAAATATTTTTTGATATAAAAATATATTTAAGTAGGTAGGAAAGTGATCCATATTTTCTAAATTTTTCTTAAATTTTAATTTAATACGAAAAATTAATTTAATTCTAAATTTTTCTTAAATTTTAATTTAATACAAAAAATTAATTTAATTTGAGCAAAAAATTGATGATAAAATAATTTATGAAACTAATATTTTATACAAAATAAATTAAGATAACTTTACAAAAAATTGTAGATTAAAATAATTACAATCTTCAACTTACTCTTCTTTTTTTAACATAATTTTTCAACTAAATAACTCTATTTCTTTCTCCACAAAAAGTGATTAAAAAATGCAAAAAAATAAAATTAAAAAGAAAATATTTTTTTAAAGTAAATTTTAAGTAGCGATTAATTTAAACAATAAAGTATTAAATATAAACTTTGATTATGTAATTGTGTTATAAAGTGAATTATTGAAAATAGAAATAGATAAATTAATTTCAAAATATTTAAAAAGATGAACTTGCTAAGAATGAATATTTTATAAAAAATGAAAATATAACAACAATGAGTTAAATATCTCTCTATGATTTGAAATTTACTAATTTAACAAAATAAATATTATTAACTAATTTATAAACAGAAACATGGTCTTTTAATAATTTTAATTGAATATTTTATTTTATTTACATAATTTTTTATTCAAAAATTAGTAAAACCTTTTTTGAAGATGGTTAATTGGTTGGTTTTTTATTTTTTTTGTTATAAAATCTAAATTTTTTTGAAGTCGAAATTAATTTGATTACAATTTTTGATTGATTTATTGATTTATTGTTTGGTTGATTTGTTGATTATATATTCAAGTATAAAAATGGTTTTTCTTAGGGAATTTGATTACATTTAAAAAGATTCAGTTGAGTTATTTTAGTAGATTAATAAATTAATATTAGTTTTGATATTGTTAAGGTTAAATTTGATATTACAATAATTGTAGAAGTTGTTTTTGCTATTAGTCTTACTGTTGTTGTTACTATTGTTACTGAAGCTACTAGCAAATCAGGTTGGTTATAGTGTTGATATTTTAATTACTATATAAAAACTAGAGGATTGATTAAGGATCAATATTTTAAAATATTTATTGAGAGTTATTAATGCTATCAACAATTTGTTCTTAATTATTAGGATTTTGAGGTTAATATCCTTGAAATTTATTGATAATACAATCATTTAAGATAGATGATTTTTGTTGCTACTAGTTTTGGAGATTAAAATTATTCTAATTCAATGGAATTCGGTTAATTAAATTGACTTCTTGTTGCTATTATTGCTATTATTAATGATATTGTTATTAGGTGTAAGCATTTCTATCTACCTACTGATAAGTTTAAGGATTTGAAATCTAATTAGAAATGCTTTCTTGGAATTCACTTTTATTTTCAAATATATAAAAGCAAGGTATTTATTATGTCTGCTTAACTGGTGAGTGAACTTTCTCTTTATTTTCAAATCTGATATATTCCTCTGTTTCTATATTTGCTAAGTTTGAATCTATTGAGATTTATGATTTATTATTTATATTATCGTTTTTGGTGCAAGTTTTGTAGATATTTTAATCCACCTTTTTAATTGAAGGCGAAGCAGATTGAGATAAAATATTAAAACCAGCATTTTATTTAGGGTTTCTGGTGGTCTGTGCGTATTCGTGGTGAGAATACTCATCATTTATTCTAACTTTTACTTTAATAGCTTGGCTCATCATTTATGAAGAGTGATTGAATTCAAAAACTTGTTTGATGCACTTTTTTTGAATTTCTTCATACTTAGAGATGTTTGATTCTTATTTAAGAACAAAAGAAGAATCAAAAGTGTGGAGTCTATTTCTAGTATTCAACAAGACTTTTGTTAATTCGTAGTATACCTTCTTGTAGTTCTCAACAAAACCCTATTATTATTAATAAGTAATAGTAATTATAAATAATAACAAGTGTGAAACTTATAATTGAAAAAATTGTATCTAATGTTTATAATCGAGAATAATAGTTGTGGTTTTAAATTAATCGATTAGAAAATCCTTTTGTGGTACAATTTTGATTTGCGTCATAATTATAAAAATCAATCATTTTGGTGTAGTTTAAAGAAATAGTGAAGAATTTAGAAAACAAATCAAATAAAATCAAAATCTAAATATAAAAGTCTTACTTCTTTTTGTAGACGTGAATATGATCCATTATTCAAACGGTGCATTTCTTGTTCATGGAAGCATAGCTTTATTTGCTTATTTTTGAGAGGCTTAAGGTACTGCTCCAACTTTTAATAATTAATAAATTTAATATTTGAAAAAAATAAGAATAATTATTGCTTTCAAATTGATAATAGCTCTAAATATATGATTACATCTTGAAAAGTGTAAATAGAGTTTGTAATAATTAAAGTAAAAAACAAAATATTTATATTAATTTACTTTTCTGATTTAATCTTTTTCTAATCCTTCAGTAAGAAAGTGCAAAATAACCACTTGTTCTTCTTATTTCATATAAGCTTCAATCAAAGTCTCTTAAAAGCTAATAATCTGATCTTTTGCCTAATTAAATTCAAAAATGTTGAGATGGTTGATCTAAAATAGCTTTTATTCATTTAAAATGAATAAAGAACAAAGGTTGTTTTGACTAAATTTAGTCAGGTATTAAATAATATTTTCTAAAAAAAATTTTATTATTTTAGTACAAAATTAATAAGCTAAAATTATTGATTTTTTATCAGTAAGCTAGTAAAATTTTTAATCTAAATTTTTGGGTATATTTATTACTGTTGATGGAAGCTCAAAGTTAACTAAAGGATAGCTACTTTAATTATTGGAGTAACTGAGTTGAGATTGAAAAAATAATCATTATTTAATGTATGCTTGTTTGCTTTCTGTATGATTGGATGTAAATCTTGAAGATAAATCACCAATTATTAATCACAGAAAATAATAAAAAAATACAATTTGCGATTAAAGGATATGTGGATATCAAGCAATAAAAAATTATCAATCTATCTCTAAAAAATTGTAAATTTAAATTATTAAATGGAAAATATTAAAACGAAATGTGTAAAATTTGACAAACTGGGGGGATTGTTTTGGATGAGGAAATGATGAAATTAATTTATGTATTTATTATACCTTAATTAATTTTTATTTAGACTTAATAGTCTATTTTTTTTATCATTTTAATAGCGTTTTTAATTTAGTTACAATGAACGTTGATAACTAGTTAAAACTTTAATAAATTTATATTTACTTCTTATAAAAGAAAAATTAACAGATTCTAATGAAGTAAAGGAAATTTCTAACAGATTAAAAAGCTATTTTATGGCTTTTTTCTATCAAAACCTTTTATGATCTTTATTTTTTTTAGCATTTTAAAAAATTTTATATAAAAATCGATCGAGATGGGTTTTCATACTTTTATGCTATGTTTTTTCATAGGAATTTTTATGTTAAAATTACAAATTTGTATGTATGTTTAAAGAAAGCTCTAATTTTTTTTTTAGCTAGTAAAAAAAATATCGAAATAGAAAAGAATTATTTATTTTAATAGAAAAAATTTGTTTAAATTTAATAAGGGGGTGGGTTTGATTTTATAATTCATTTCTAGTTGCTTGTCAACCATAAAATTTATTTTGAAAAAAAGTTGAAAAGTGTTTGCTTGTTTGTAAACTTTAAAAAATTTAGATATATTTTTTATTTACGGTTAAGCAAGCTGTACTTCAAAAGTATTTATTTAAGATGAGAAATATTATTTTTAGTGCTTGAGAAAAAATATAACTTAAAAAAAGTTATTTATATAAGATAGAATTTCTTTTTACCAATTTTTCAGCCTTTTGTTTTTTGATATTGGTTTTGTAATAGATGTTGAGAGCACTAGGAAATCTTCCAAAGAGATACAAAGGGTGAAAAATCTTTTATAATAATATGTTAATCAATATTAATTATTTAAAAAGTTGAGAATAGCTTGGAAGATTCAAGCATAAATTAATGAATAAATATCTTTTGGTAAAAATGTTGAAACGTAATTAAATCTTTACTATTGCATGCGCTGTATTAAAATTAAAATAATGAAAATAAAATTACTTTATGTCTTTCAGAAGCCTTAGATAGGAAATCTTTTAGTTCAACTATTCCTTACTCACCTTCGTTTCCTGCTCTTTCTAGATATTTAGGTAAGAAAGTTTCCATTAAGACAGAGAATGATGCCTATTTATTAGTTAAGTTAGTTGTTTAATTATGAAATATATTATGAAGAAGCAGAAGTAGAAATAAATTTATTGATGAATAAGTCTATTAAACAAATTACTGTTGTGAAAAATAATAAATTTAGAAAGATATGAAAAGAAATAAATGTTGTGAGTAACAAGATTAAAATTAATTAAATTACACGAGATTGTCTAGATTTCTTACGGGCACTAACTGTGATAGGGTGAGAGAAATAGATATCATAGAGTTGTCTAGCATTTGAGTCAGTTATTTTATATATGTATATATATATTCTGAACTTTATAATGTTTTCTGGGTTCTATTTGTTGAATATAAAATATATATGATTAAAAAATTTCAATATTTAGATAGTATTAATGCGAAGTTATCTATTTTAGCATCATCGCTTAAAATCAAAAAAAAAATATTTGTTTGTGCTTTCTTCATTTCTGTTTTTTTAGCAATTTGCCCCTCACCCCAGATTTAAATATTTGATTGATTTTATTTTTTCCTTATGCTTTCTTTAATTGTTGAGTGAGGAATTTAGATATTAACTTTTTTTCTGCTTAAATTTAAGATTATATTTTTTTTGATAATTTTTTGTGTGTAAATTTTAAGCTCTTTTTTGTTCATAGCATTATTTTTTGTCCATTTTCTTTTATTATGTGAATATTTTAAAAGTATTGAAAAAAAATACTACCCAAAACCAAATAATTTCTGGGTTTTAATTTTGTAGAGTTTTATTTTGCTTAGGAAAATTAAGCAATTTCAATAATTTCAGGCTTTTTACACAATATTCAGATGTTTTTTCTTCTAATTGCTGGAGTAAGCTAGAAGATATGCTTATGTATTTATAAATTGATCTATTAAAAAATTTAAATTATTGTTAGTTAAGCTATTTTGATTTTGATAAAAGACTAAATAGTTGATACTTATGGAGGGTCAAAGTAGAAAGTTTAAAAAAAAAGATACTATGTTTAAATGTTTTTTCTGTAGAAATATAATGCTTAATTATTAAAGTCTAATCAATATTTGCTCAATGATGAGATATTGTTGGCGTAGTATGATAGAAAAATAAAATATAAAAGGTGGGTGATTTGTTTGTGTACTTTATAATTCCAGATTTTAGTATAGAATTAAATGAAAAGGAGGGGCTAAAAATGAAGATATTGTTAGAAATTGAAATGATTTGCTTAACTTTATTACGAAAAAAAAATAGAGCCAACTTGTTTGAGAAAATTAATTTGAATAAAACTTTAAAGGGGTAAATTAATTGGAAAAAAAGCGAAATATTTTTGAATTTTAGTATAGGTAAAATTGAGTTGAATTGATCAAATTTTAATTAAGACTCTAAATCAATCTTATTTAAAAGGTAAGCAGATTTGCAGTCTTCAAAAATGAGTTTTTGGATTTTCTGTTTAAGCTTCTATCTGAGCATTTTTGTCTCAAAATTTGATTAAGATTTGTTGGGTATTTGTCGAAAAAAGATATTTTTATTTTATTTGTAATTTGAATAATTTCTTTCTAGCTTAGCTAAATAAATGCCTCCTGATAACAAAAAATCAAAGATAGAAAAGTAACTAAGTAAGAACAGTATTTTTATCAACAAATAAGAGAGAAAAATATCAATTAAAAGGAAATAGAAAGGCCTAAATTAAATTGATAATTAAATCATTATTTTTTTTTATGAGTCGTCATATAGGGGGCGTCAATACGTTTTTAGATGATGAAAATTTTTTACATACTAAAAGGTAGACGGAATTATTCTAAACAACAAATCAAAATGATATACTTTCTGTTGGAATAGAATAATAAAGATATTTTTGAATTTACTTATTTCTAGCCTCATACCCAATTAATTATATAGAATATATTTAATCTTAAAAAGATTATATTTTATTTATTAAGATGGGGGGGACTGATTCCTAAAAAACATCTTTTTCTCACAAAATTTAGGAGAACTGCCTATCTATTGCCTCTTTCAATTATTGTTTTTTTAAATAAGATACTAAATTAAATTATTAGTTTGTGATATACTATATCAAATTATATTTTGACAAGATTGTTGTTTAATAATTACAGATAAAAATTTAACAAATTTGCTTTTAGAGATATTCTTGATTTTTTTTTAATACTTTCAAAAGCTTATATTTTAATAAAAAAATTAAGTTTTTTCCTTGTGGCTAAAAAAAAATTAAAAGAGTTGAAAAAAACAAGAAATTAAAATTAAAGGTTTTTCAAATTTTTTGCAGTAATATCGAAGATGCTAAACTGAGTAGATTTCGCAATTAAAAATTCCAACAAAAGGGATGTTTTTATTACTTGATTGTTTTAGCCGCTAGGAGATTTCGCTATTTCTGACTCCAAATACCCGGTAGAAGAGAATTTTAGAGATGAAAACTTGGCTACTTTGTCCAAGTTTTACAGAGTATTAGCACCTTTAACAAATGTCATTGGTCCTTTAATGCTATTATTAGTTGTAATACTATTAGAATTGCCAATTTTTTTATGTCCTTAGTTGTTATCAAGCAATATTTCTTAATATTAGCCATTTTCCTTCTTCGCCCAGCACTTCATTTCAACTTCAAAGGTGCAATTTTAATTTTTACAGTTAGAGCCACTTTAATTTTCAAGCAGCTTAACTTAAGTTTAGGGTATGACTATGTTCTTATGCCATTTGTGGGTTCCTCCCTTTGTGAAAAAATTGTCTTTATTCTAAACAATTTCAAATTAGTAAGGGTTTATAATTTCATTTAATTGAATGAAGTTTTTTCCAACAGCTCCATTCAAACTACCAAAGTAGCCCTGCTCTTCGAGGGCCTTTCTCATAGTGGGATAGTCCATGTGGTCAGTTTTATTACTGAACGGGATAGAAAATTTATTATTTTCTATCAGTTTTGCAATTTCAGATTATGAATTATCCATAATTATGATTCTTTATAAATAGATAATTTTTTTCAATTTTATTTATTTTTTCAATTTATGATTGTTTTCTATCAAAATTTGTTTCTCTGATTTTAATTTATTAAAATTTTTAATAATTAATATTGATTGATTGATTCTTATCAATTATTTTATTGACTTATTATTAGAATGAATTGTTTAAGGTAAATAGGTATTGCAAATAAATTAATTTTTATTAAAGACCTACTAGTTAACTAACCAACAAACAAAAAAACAGTCTCACCCCATATCCATATTCTCTTGAGATTTAATCTGATAAATTTTATAGTCATAATAAACCAAGTCTTTTCTGATTAATTTTTTTATTCTTAAATTAGATATTTGCATTAATATTTGTATATATTATATCCGATTTAATTTTTAGCTGCTGTCAATATTAGTAACGTGTTTAATAAGTACTTCTAACTATTTATAATTTCTATATACTTAGCTTGCTAATTGTATCCTTTTTTTTCTGAATATCGTCAAATTTTTTTCACTACTAGATATGAAAAAAATTGACTAATTCGACCCCTTTATTTACAAATAAAGAGTCATTAATGAATGTATTGATGGTAGATATCTATATATGATGATTAATTATCTTAAGGATCAACTTCTAATTAAATGAATCGAAACATGATTTATTGAATACTCGAACATACATTTTGAATTAAAATAATAAAAGTGTTTTTCTGCTATCTAATAAATAGCAACATTCCGACCTAATTGAAGGATTATTTTAAAATGTAAAAGGCATTAAAATTTAATAATTCCTCATTGCGTTCAATTTTAGGTTTCAGAAATTATTGTTATCAATCATTTTAAGCATAATTTTATAGAATGAATTAATTCTTTGTGGAGTTTTTCAAAGTAACCTCATCAGATCTTTGAAAAAGAATGTAGAGACACGCTATTCTAGATTTAAATTTTGAAAGCAAATTAACGTGCCTTTCTAAGATGTTGTATATTTTTCAGAGAGATTCATATTTTCATAGCTAAAGCAATTTCATCTGAAAAAGTGAACTTCAACTGCTACAAAATCGCTTTAACTTTATCAGTAAGTAAAGTTAGATCCCTCTGCTTAATAAGAAATTTACATTTGTTTAAGGGTTTATTGATATATAAGTTATGTATCTGCTGAATAAAGGGCAGCATATAAGCTCAATACTATTTTTAACTTAACTAATTCTTGAATTTAATTGTAAAAATCCCTAATTTTGTAAAATGTAAGGGAATGGAGATACTCTTTGGAGAATGCTGCTCTTTTAGAATGTGAGATATTATTTGTTTAGAGTGAAAAATACTTTAAATTTTAACTTACAAATATTATCAACAAATAGATCTAAATTATTTCTATCATCACAAATTCTCCTTTACAGAAAATAAAGTTGAATGATTAAATTTATTATTTAATGAACCAAAATTTGAGCATTTATTAATGGGAAATTTTGTGTGTAATTTCTATTTAAAATTGAAAGTTTTTACAATATTATCCTAAAAAAAACACAAAATACAAACGAACGCTCTGCAAAATGACAGTAAAACGATGGAGTAAAAACAATCAAAATTACAAAGTTTACCTCTGCATGAATACTGTGATAATATTTAAAATCAAGAGAATGATCTCATTTCTCTTAAATTTCTATCAGAAATAGAGACTTACTTAAATAAAATACAAACATCTTTCACTTTTCTACTTTTCTTTAGCATTTTTAAGGAGATATTTCTTTTTGTTTTTAACTTAATATGTGTTAATAATTAAAACAACAAGTTTTCCCCCTTAATGATAAAATTTTATTATCTTCATAATTTAGGTTAATCTCTTTAATCTGCAATAGTGCTATCGAAACTAGGAAGTCAGAAAAAAAATTAAAAGAAGGAATTATATGTGGTATGAGATTTGCATTTACAAAACAAAATCATCAATTTTTTTGTTAAAGAAATCATCTAGTTAATTTAAATTAAGGACGATATATATATATATATACTTTCAAAATATTTAAATTTGAGAAAGGGGATGATTTATCTATCGATGATTGATTGTTTGATTGATGAATAGAGGGTTTTATAAAACTTATAAAATATAAGATCTGAAAATAAAATTACTTTTTAAAAATTTAATTTGATGTAGAATATAATAATTTTTTGAGCAGTAAATCTAACAGCATTTTCTCATTAAGAAAGTTAAGCACAAAAAAAGCTCATGCATTTCCACAAATACTTTGACCAACCTTTTACATAACAAAATTAGTCTAAGCAAATACAAAAATTATATAAATAGATATTATTTCTTTTGAAAACACAAAACTTGTTTTTTTAAATGGAAGCCCTTGATTTTAATAATTACTTTGGATGTCTGTTTTGACAAGTAATAAATTAGTTCAATATAATGCGAACAAATTTTGCCAAGATTGAAAAAGTATATTAGTGAATTGCATCAGTGATAAGATAATGCAAGCAATTTATTATTATGATAAATTAATTATTACGCTTTAATTTTGTTATTCTTAGAGTAATTTGAAATACTATCTAACAAACCCTATTATGCTTTCTATATTGATTTAAATAATTGATGCATATTATTAAATATGCCTTTATATCGTCATTCATTCGACATTTGTATCTATTTTTGTTGAGCAAAAATTCAATTAGTCATCATAAATATCTTAAAATAAAAATTATTGTCAGGTCTGATTTGATTTTCTAATAAGTCTCTATATGGATATATGCCAAACTTAATTCGCACTCTATACATATAATAAAATTGATAACTTTTTATTAGAAATAATAGGAATTCATTTATATATTTATATTTTCCTCACTTTTTTTATTTTTGTAAAACTTAACTATCAATTTAAAGATGAAGTTATTTTTACAGACTCTTAAATAATATTTATTATTTCTATACTATTTTTTCTTAATTTCCTAGAAAAAAATTTGAAAACGCTTTCTTTCTTGTGATTTTATTATTCTGTTTGTCATTTTATGAATCACATTAAAAACTGTATTTATTGATAACCTTGAATTTACATTTACAAATTAATAATCAGTTTTGCTTCTTTAAATAAGAGGCAGTAATTCAGACCAGACAATAAAAAATATAATTCAGACATAATTTAAATATTTACCTACGCAATTTTTAAAAAATAAAAAGTAAAATATGTGTTTTCCCTAAACCTCTACAATACTTTTTGAAACGAAATAGAAAATTCATGCTTTGGTTCTTTTTCTATCATGCAACAAATAAGGCTAATACAATTTTTTTTTCGATTTTATTGAGATATGAAATGAAATCTATCTTCAATCATACTTTCCATTTTTAGATATATTTAAGAATACTTACTCTCATTTTAGTTACAATAGATCAGACAGTGTGTTACAAAAAATAAATACTCAATTTCTTTATGAGTACATATTACTTTTTACAAGAAAAAATTAAGAAGGATTTTATTTAATTTTTTGACACGAGCTTACAGTGATTTGAGTGTTTGTTAGTAGTTCTGTAATGATATTTTATTTAAAAATCAAGAAAAATTATTTGCATTTGTTGGTGAATTTGGGTGAACAAGAAACTAGTAATAGAAGCTTTTTGAAAATTCACAAACATTCTTGAAGCAAATAATATTATTGCTAGTGCATTTACTTTGAAAAAAAAGAGTAACAACAAAAAATTAGTAAAATAAATTGTAGAATAGAAATACTCCTCAATAAAAAATCAATTATGAATTTTAAAATATAATTTAAGGAGATAGCCCACTTAGGATAAATGTATTTAGGCATATTTAGATTGGTCATTTTTTTTCTTTTTAAAAAAAGCTAATAGTAATAACTAAATAAATTTAAAGCAAATAATTATTAAGTTTGGAAGCGAATTTTTTCTAAAGCTGACTTATCTTTAAAATTCGTTTAAAATCATTGAAAGAGCAGGTTTCTTAGTTTTTTTAATGATTAAATATAAAGAGTATTTCAGATCAAATTACTAAAAATTTAAACCAAGAAAAATTAGGTTTATGTCATAATAATACTAATTATTAACTTTATTCCTTAAATATTATTAATTTAGATTTTAAGGATGTAAGGTTATTCTATTTCAATTAGCCGTATCAAAATAATTATCAATTTCAATAAATTTTATCTAGGAATAACCAAATATCTTTTGACTCAAGTCATCGAAGATAATAATAATCAAAACAACTTTTATTTGTAGAAGGTTTAGCTTAATTTACATAATTTGTTTAATTACGAAAGATATTTATGAAGCAAAGGCAATCTTCAATTTTTTTTACGAAAACAAACAAATTCTCAAAATATTTACAATTTTTTTATCAAATTTTTTATTTTAATAGAAAATTATCTATTCAATTGTTTGAAAATAATTTTCTAAGATAAAATATCTCTCAGGTAACTAATGAGATGAATAAAGATGAAAAAACCTTATTTTTATTTTTGCTATTATAAAGTAAAACTAGCCAAAATACATTTGATTCAACAAATTTTTTATGACTTTGTATATCAAAGAATTATGTTAATAATATTCTGAAGAAATTCAATTAAACATAGAATTTTAATTAAAATGAGCAGATGTCAGATACTGAGAAGGAATATCAAATCAATGAAAGTTATGTATTTTGATTAAAGTATTTAATCCTTCTTATTCTATTCAAAATAAAATAGAAATTAAAGAATAAAAAAAAAAAATATTTTTAATAGATTTAAATGGTATATTTAATAAAATCATTAACTTATGTGTTTATTAAAATATGAATAAATAAAAATTAAATATTTTTAGAAATGAATAATAAATGAATGAATAAATGAAAGAATAAACTAATAAAGAAACGAAGGAAATAATAAATGAAAGAATGCTAAATGATAAAGAATAACAAACAAATACTGAGTAAAAGTAAATTAAAACAACTTTGATATAAAACTAACAAAATATTATTAGATGACGCCTGCAGAGGTTGACAACATCGATTAATTTATTTTGAGTGATGTAAGAGCAATATAATAGTTAGTTAGTAATTATTAAAAGTATTGCATAGAAAAATTATCTTTTTTAGCTAGACTTTTTAACTCGTTGTAAGTAAATTCAATATATCTTTAAATTTATATGCTATTTATAATAAATGAAATGTCTATGAGCTAATTAATTCATTAACAACTAATTTAATAAATCAATTATGTTTTTTGCTTTCATTTCCATCTGTTGTTATGGGTGTTTCATCTTCACCCTTTTTCAATACATCTTTTTTGTTGAAAACAATCTTTTCATACTCTTTTACATCTCTGAAGCCACTTTCTGAGTTCTTCTTTTCGGGCATAGCAGCGAGCATGATATCCTTTATTTTACGAGCGTATATTTTCCAATCATCTTCTTTTTCATTTGAGAGATTGAGATGATCAGGGTAGAACGTATTAAATTCAGTGACTGTCAAATTATTCTTAAGTTGACAGAAAACTAATAAGGTATTGAGTCCCTAGCCTAAGACATCCAAAGCTACATTTAAGTGACGAATAGGATATGAAAGACAGAAGATCTTAATAGGAAGGATATTTTCAAAAGCACCTTTCTTGAAGGAGATCAAATGAGTACCATTAGTAGTTGTTCCTTCAGGGAAGATAACTATAGGAGGGAAGTTTTTACCTTATTTTATATTTTCACCACGCTCACGAATAGAATCTCTTACTTCATGCTTATTTTCATTGCTTTCACGATCTACAAAAATACATTAAAATGCCTTAGCAGCAGCTCCGAAGAAGGGGATATTCTATACTTCCTTCTTAGAAAGATAAGAAGGGAAATGAGAACAGCTACAGAAATACATAATATCAATCCAAGTAATATGGTTAGAGACAATAATAGGAGGACGGTTAGCCTTACCAGTACGTAAATTGTGAGAAAGAGGGTATTCCTTGTCGTACTCTGAGATTTAAGCGCTCTTCTTCTCAATCCAGTAAATACCACAGCAGAAAAGAACAATACGAGCAACTACTCTTGAAACAGCCACTATGCAATTACGCTTCCAAACAGGATACTCTTCCTTGTGGGCATTTGGCTTGAAACCAACCAAGACATATAAAAATAAGGTTAAGAAGATCATGACAACAATAATTATACAAACTCTAAGTGGAAAAAGGAAAATACCACAGAAGTACATTTCTTTGACATTCCACATTTTTCTTTCGAAACGCTCGAAAGGTTTAAAACGCTCCTCCAAATTGGGGTCAAGCTATTCAGTAAATTTAAGAGTCTTATAGACAACTTTGTTGATCACATTAACAATATAGAAGGACCAAGCTCCAAATATTGCGACACCGATTATAAAACCTATCATTTTTCTCAGCTAGTGTTTACTTTGATATTTCTAGAACTAATTAACTTAAATTATTTAAAATGAAAGATTTTTTAAGTATTTGCTAAGATTCTAAGTGATTCTACTACTTCTTATTTAGCAATGCTACTGATATTTTCAACTGTTTGCTGACTGTTTATTTTATTGATTAATAAAAATAAAGTGCAAATAATTTTTCTTTTTTTTATTACTTTTCAAATAAGCTAAGTGACAGCACGTTCTATTTCAGCTTTAATGTTTTTAATATATTTTTACACAATTTTTATCTATATTCAAATAATGTTTAAACAAAAAAACTCATCTATATCAATTATCAACAGAGAATTCTCAACTTTTACAAATCCTCTTTCTTATTACTTGTTTAATGAATGTATTTTTCCCAAATAAACAAGGTTAAGTATGTAATAAAAATGCAAACCAAATATAATTCTTGACTCTCTTTCTCCATCAGGAAATTTTAATTCTATCAAAAACTGAAATTTCTCGATCCTATTCTAATTTGTAAGATTATTTATTCTTAAAAATCAATATTTTTTCTTTTTTCTCTTAGAAAATGCAATTTATTTATCTTAAAATATTTTATTTAAAATAAAATAAATTAGATTTGATGAAAGTCTTGTAATTTCTTTAAATTAAAAAAACTGAATTTTAATATTAATAAATTATAAAATTCATTCTAAAATGTTTTTTATTTCAAATAATTAGATTTATTTTTTGGAAAATAAAATAAATTTATCATTCAAAAAAAAAATTAAAGTTACTCTCACTAAATATTAATTTGATTGATTTTTCTTGTTTATGTTAGATATCACACCACCAATTTACCAATTTTGCTTAGATTATCATAATAAATAAAAAAATTATTTAATAATTAATTCATCTTTTAAAAGTGAGAAATGTCATAAACAATCTAAAGAAATTTAATTGTTGTGATTCTTTTTTCATTTTAATTTTGTTTTTACAAAATTTATACTCAAATCCATTCACTCTTATTTTTTATGTAGAACATTGATTTATTTAGCATACATTTATATATTCAAGAAAGCGAAATGGCTATTTGAAACAAAATTATTTTCTTTAGGATTGAGTAAGTGGTAATTACTTTTTTATCAGATTTTGCAATCAATTTTTGAAAAAGTATCAGGGTTAACTCGAACAAAGTAAAGATTAAAAAAAGATCTGCAAACATAAATTTAAAAAGAAATAAGTACTTCTTACATATATATTTTCATGTAAGTGTAATATTTATTGATGACATATTTTTTATACATTTAAAAATTGTTTATCAATTAATCAAGAAAATTTAGAAAGCAAATTTTTGTTGCTTTAAATTAAAAATTTTTACAATTTGCTTCTTCATTTATTTAAAAAAGGATTGATTTTAAAGTTCTGAAATCTTAATTGTGGGATTAATTAATATAAAGATTAGCAAAGATCTCTTTTTTATCAATAAAGGATAGTGAATTTTAGTAAATATAAATTTGATAAATATTGGTTTGCTAATAAATTTGATTGATAATAGAAGTAACAAAAATTTTGAAAATAGACAAACAAGCTGAATTTATATTTAAAGAAAATACTTCTGTGAAAATAGTGATATCTTTATTTCTTATTTTTTTTAGGATGAAATTAGATCTATTCTAAGTTATTCTAAGCATCGTTTTAATATTCTTAAAAAGGCAAGATTAAATATGTAACAAAAGAAATTCTTAGAAAATTATCATCTCACTTTTTACTTGAGGCAAAAAAAGAAAATTTTTTGATATCTTTTTAGTTTGTTCTATTACAATCTCAATAGGCAGTTATTTGAACATTTGGATGTTAATTTTTTTTCTCTACATAGCTTACATATTGCATAAAGGGAAAAATATATCTTCAAACTTTGATAAATAAAAGAGTTATTCTATTATTTCACTTAAAGACATTATGAAAATAAGTTTTTTGCTATTTCATAGCTCTATAAAGAAAGATTTTAAAAGAAAAATTTTCTTTTACAGCCATATTTAAGCTAAAAATGAGTTGGTTTATTTTTTTGATTGTAAGGTATAAGGGGTAAAAAAATAATTAAATATAATTATTTTAAATCTGATTTTTTCAATATAATCTATTCTGGTCAAAATTATATTTTTGCTTTGGAAATATTTAAGAGGAACCTTTGCAATAAAAATTTTACTAATATTTGAAAAATATTTTTTTTAACAAAGATCTTCTCTTAAGACCATCAAATGAACTCTTTGAACATTTTACAAAAAATACAAAGTAAAAATGTGAAAAAAACGTGATTATCTATATCTGATATAGATGTTAATTTAAGTAATCTTAATGTCTCTATTATTTTCATTTATTTATAGCACCAATTATAATAGGTGTAAGCTAATATTTTAAAAAAAGCTTTACTCTAATTTATATTTACAGTTGAAATGATATAATTTGTTATTAAAGCTATCTTATTCTTTTAGCCACTAAAAGGGGTAACAAAAATACATTCTTTTTGAAGTAAATGTTATTATTACGCAGAAAGAGAAGTGGGAGAAAAATAATGATTTTTGATTTTATTAATATTTTTTGTTTGTGGTTTTATACAAAATGTTTATTTGTTATTTAATTTTTAAATAAATTCTTTTAAATAAAAACCAACCATGAAAAGTCACTAGCTCATCATCAACATTAATTAAAGTTTTTTGAACATACATTTTATTTTTCTTATAACAAAATAACTCAGCTCAACCTAATTCAAATGAATGCAAATAACTTATGCAATTTTATATTAAAAAATCAAATAAAAGGTCTTTGCAAGAAAAAATATTTATTTATGAAAATCGTCAAAATTAATTTTTACAAATCTGATGTTGTATCAAATATTTTCAATTATAGTTTAATTTTAAACATAAAAAATGTGTTATGTTTTTAATAGAGTAAAAATTGTATTTCTATTTAATTAATAAAGTGTTAGTGTTGATATAAAATCAAAGTATTTATCTAATTTAATTGCTTTTGATTATTATGATTAAAAAAATTAATTTTGTAATAATAATAAGAAGCTATATTTTTACAAAAGGTTTTTCTTCGTGAATTAATTATATGACTAAAGTTAAAATTCAGCCATCAATCTATTTTAAGGATTTACTATGTGGGTCATTGCAAAATCCCTAATAAATTATCAATTTACTGCTTTTAATTTTTTATTTTAGTTGTTCTTTTCTATTCAGTAACTTTGTTCTAATAACCACAGAAAATTAAAAAATTTACTTCTATATATATTCATTAACTTTAGCAATTTAGCATAACTATTATTTGTAAAAATGATATCGCTCTATCATATAAGTTCATAAACAAAGCCTTCAGTAGAAAAGATATAACTTATATTCATGAAATTTTTCAAAACAGGTTGCTTTTAAAGTTCTTAATACACTAGATTTTTCAGATAGTATGCGCTAAAAGGTTTGTTTCAAAAATTCATTTAGCTGATTAATTGAGTTATTTAAATATTGAATAAATTAAAATATCATGCCATTCAAAAATTCAATTTTTAATTAAGTGAAATGTTTCAACCATATTAAGAAATATATAAGAATTTCCTGAGAAAATTTTTTTATGGTTACAAATATAAAATGAGTTCTGATAAATTTTCTATTTATCAGATTTAGTTAAGCAAGTAGAGATGTTAATTTTAATCTTAAAATAGTAGAAATAAAAACAATCATTATTTTATTTAGTGATATGATAATTACTTAAATACAATACTTTCGAAAGACCAAATTGGTTTTAAAAAAGACTTTTTTTAATTTTTGTATTATTCTACTAAGAAATTAGTAAGAGTTTTATTTAAAATTATTAAAAAAACTAAAAAAATATGAAAGATTATATTCTGTTACACAAACAAACGAAGTAAGTCAGCTTAGAAAATTATTTATGTTTACTTAATTTGTATTTTTTGACAAATAATATCTATAGAGAAGATATAGACAATGAGCTTGTTTTTTGAGGTAATTAGTTGTTTTGGGTTGATTGTTAATTTTATGTTTATTGAAAATAGTTTTTGCTTAATTTTCTTTAAGCAATATAAAGACTCCATATTAATATCCAAATAAAATCATACACGTATGATCTCGTAAAGTATGACTGAAGAAATGCTCTTTGGTCCATAGTTAGGATCGTTTTTGCGGTATAAATCAGTTGCAGATAATTTAACAGATTTTTTGTCAGAAATTATCATTTAATGCTGTTCACACAATTCATGTATTCTATCTTTTGTTTGAATTCCCAGATTTTCTGAAAGATCACTGTAAATTAATAAAAAGCGCCCCTTGCGACTCTTCTTGTTTTCCTTGTTCAAGCATTCCTCTATTTTAATAATTATCATAAGTTAACTATAATCAAAATAAAGGTATTAATTTTTGTAAGAGAGTGGGTAGGGTATGAGGTGCAAAAAAGAAAAAAGACCATACATTTATCATTAAATTATTTAATTCTTATTATGCTAAATGGATTATCCTTCTAAATTAATAAAAAATATGAGTAAATTTTGGAATTGTTTACACAGTGTTTTCCCATATATACGCTAATCAAATATTTTAGATTAAATAATATTTTAAAGGAGGTTTCTTACCCCTTCTATGATGCTCAACCTCAACCAATAAATAGTTTATAAAATTTTATAATTGTAATAATTTTTCTGAACTAAGTAAGTATTCAACCTTACTGATAAGAATAATAAAAATGAAACTAAATCCAACAATCCTAAAATTAAATGAAGAAAATCATTTGAGACTTTAATAATAAAAATATGTTCATCTTATTTGGATATGTATTATTTATTAAATAGAGTTTATTTAAAAAGTATAAACTAAGCTCTCTCAAATTTTTTAAAGTGAATTAATTTTTATTGCTAGAATGATTTTAAGTATCATTTGTCTTTTTTTCAAAAAACATTGATTCATATTTTTAAATAATTTCTCTGTAATTATACTTTGAAGATTACTTTTTTTTTAATATTTTATCGTTAATTTCTTTTTTTATTAACAACAGTGGTTACTTTGAAAGTAGTAAATATTATATTATTAAGTTAGAAGATACGATTTTATTTGTAAATAATTATTACATGCGAATTTGAAGCTACTTTTTAGCATTTCTTCTTTGTAATCATAATTAGCAGCTTCTAAGCCTCTATCATTTGTTAGTGGAGATGCTGATATCCAAGGTGGATTAGCAATAATCAAATCATAACTTGCATCTAATCTATTAATATGAAATTATTTTTAAAATGTATAAAAGAACAACAAAAATTATTTTTATAAGCTTATTTATTTTAAGGTAAAAGAATTCCGAAAACTAAATAAATACTATATTAGAGATTACAATTATAATTTACAGAAATAAAAAGCAAGTTTTATCTTGATATTTATTTCACTTTGTCAAAATTGAATGATTTATATGGAATTAAAATTTATGTTTTCCATATAATTTTAGATTAAATAGTGGTATATATAATCTTTTTATAATACATCTCACCAATCTTGTAATCAAAGCTTTTAATTGGCATTACACTCAAAATAACGATCTTTAATCTTATTTTTATGTTCAAAATAGGTAAGAAGCACCTTTAGCAAAATGCTATTTATTTAAATTTATAATGGGTAGGTAGCTTGATAGGCTGGTTGAATCAATAGCTTTTATGTTATCAATTTGTTTATTTGTATGTATTAAGAACAATTTTGATTTGATTTCTTTCTTTTGCGATATTTGTAAAGTGACTGAATAATTAAGATATATTTTAAGGCGATTAAAAATTTGAAAAGTTTATAATTACTGTCTCTATTTATTTTTATAGGAAAATACACTTTTTTATTGACCAATTTTATTATTATAATCAAGATTTTTTCCAAATTGGTACTATTAAATATTTTTGAGGATCTACTCCTATTGTAATATAATTACTGTTATAAAATATAATCCACTACTTGATGCTTAAATTAAATTAAGTAAATCAAGATATTTGAGAATAACTTATATGCTCTTTAATTATTGATATCAAAGAAAGTATTGATGTGAATTTACTTTTTTTCAAAAATTTCTAAGAATGGAAATAGATATTTGTAATGATATTAATCTCAAATATTATATATAGATTTTAAATGCCCTATTTACTCTGTTTACACACCAAAAAAGTACAATAAATAAACAGAGGCTATCTCAAAATTTAGTTTGGGGCTTTTTATGGCTATCTCAATATTATCAGAGTCATTTTTAATGAGAAAATTTTTTTACAGTAATTTTTTCAACAACTACAATTTAAATAGTAGTAAAAACCTATAGTTCAAGTTTCAATCCAATTCAGAATCTTGAAAAAAAAAAAAGAAATCAATAATGAAATATGTAGTCCTTAATTATTAATGAAGGGAAATTCTTGGTTTACTTCACCTAAACTTTCTGTAAAAAATTGTATTTTTTCACATCTTTTATTATCATCAACTTAATGTTTAAAGAGAGTGGGGAGGATATACAATTAAAATTATAATATACTCATGGATTTTGAAAAATCTTAAGTTACTTTCAATAAATCCTGGATAATATGTAAATAAACCAGGTAATCCTTGAATTGTATTGTTTTTCGGTTAGGTAGTTAGATATTTTGCATGTTGAAAATTGTAACAAAGAGTTGGGGTAATTTAAAGCAAATTGAAATAATAATCAAGAATAAAAAAGCACAATTCAATATTTCTTTATTTGCATCCAGCAAAAAAAAAAATTCATAATTTGCTTAAAGTATTAAATATTTTCTTTTTTTTCACTCTTTACTCCTATTTTTTGCTTTTCTAGAACTGATTTTGTGCAAGAATTTCTTGCTCTTTTTGCTGATAATCATTTTTAGTGAAATATATTAGAGCTATTTGAACCTAAAAAATTAGATAGTTTTGTAATTATTTAGATTATTTCAGCAAGAAACAACATTTCAACTAGATTTGCTCACAAAAAATGCTTAAAATTTATTTCAATTTTTCTAAAAATATTTAAAAACATGGTGTTTTGATTTAAAATTATTTTTCATAGAATTTTAAGAATCATTATTCTGGATAAATACATTTTTGTTATTTTATTGCTTGTTTGTGCTCCTGTTAAATATAGGTTCAAAGAAGAATTTTCTTAATTATTCAAGAATTGTTTGTTGATTGAAAAAAAATCATGATTAAATAAAGTTGTGTGTTTGATTTGCAAATCAATAAATGAATGGAGTAATCTTTAGTCTGACTTAAAATTAATTAATAAAGGTTACTTTATTTCCTTTGTAAAAGATAATTCTTGAAAAATAAAAAAATAAATAAGTTAAATTCAATAATTACTTCAATTTTTCTAGATTACTTACTAGTCCATTATTCTTTTACTTTTCAGTTATATCAAAAATTTCATTTCTAATTCTTGATGATAAGCTTAAGATAGCTGCATTCATTCCTGTACATCTAACGGCTGCTTCATATTTATCAAGACAAGTTATTTTTACATCTGGAGCAGCTTCAGCAATTATAAAACTTAAAATTCCTGAACCACATCCTAAATCACACACTTTTTCTACACCTCTAAGATAATTCTTATTATCCAACAAATATTATGCAAGTAGTTTTAAATAATGTTATTAGGTAGGTGGCCATACACCATAAACAGGATAAACCTTTTTACCATTTAACTGAGGAATTGGGATACCATTACTTTCATATTATTCAGCTGAATGGATACCTTACCAATGCTAAAATGGAATCAAGAAGTCATGCTTTTCTATTGAACCTTCTTGTTATTTACCTAAATGCTAGCTAAGTAGCTAAGAAGAAGGAACGTTTTAACCCTTAATTCTTAGTTAACCATTATGAGAAACAAGTATACAAATACGAGACAAAAAATTCTTCTATTCTATTGCAATACGTCTTGATAAGTTGTATATTTCTTCAGGAGAAGTGCATTTACGGAAAGGATTCTTAGGACGATTTTCAGTACCATAATAAAATTCATCAACCATTTTTTTAACTGCAGAAAATGTTTAATTAGCATTATTGTAGTTTGTGTTTTAGCTGAAAATTAATAGAGATTTTGTTTAATCTTCCTTCATTATTTTCCTAATAAAGTTAGAAGAAATTGTATTATGAAGATAGTAAGCTTTTGTTATCTAAGATTGCAATTTTAAACTTAGGGGACTCTATACATACTTTACTCTTCCATATTTTGTCTAAAAAATGTATGGATACTCCTAATCATTTTCATCTAATGTCTGAGTTATATTTTCTACTACATCATCATCTTCAACAAAGACATCATTAGCTTTTTCGAACTCCTTATCGTAAATACTGCTATCAATAATATCATCATCTTAATTACTATTAATTACTATTTCCTTATGTTGCTCCTTGTTCTATCTCTTTTTTTAAATCTTCTACTAAGGTTGATCCTCAATCAAAATTTCATGATTATTCTACTCGTTCTACTATGAGAAACAATAAACATTTTTATTGAAGAGACTTAAATAATTTCTACTAATATTCTAAAGTTAGCTAGTAGTAGATATACCTTTTTATAATATACTGTACCCCTATTTAAGTAGTCTTTATCCTAATCTATTCATGCTTATACTTAAAATTTATTTATTTATTTACACGCTTGCTTATATTTTTAATTTTAAAAATTTTAATCTTTGATTTTAGTTAAAGGATTTTGCAAATTTTGGCTTAGTATATTCTATCCAATTGGTTATTATTTAAAGTTAGCAAAATTTTTAATTTAAACAAAAGATATTTTATAACATTCATTCATCTAAATAAATTAATAAACCAAATATATTTTATAATCACAAAAATTTTCTATTTATTAACATTTCTTTAGAATGAAATTTCTTACTAATACTTAAAATTTTTACAAAATTAGCATTTATTTACAGTAAATTTTGTTTTAATAATTCACAATGAATGTTGAAGGCATACATTTTTTAAAAAGGAATAATTTGGGCTTAAGTAATATTGCAAAAGTTGTTAACAGAAATATTAAATTTAAATAACAGATGAAAATAAAATAAATTGAAGATTTTTTCTATTAAAAAATTGATTTTATTTTTATAAAAATTAAGAAAATTTTGGCAATTCTTTTTTATGAGATTTTGTGAAGAATTTTGTGATTTTTTTATTAAATATTTTGTTGATTTTATTGATTATTTTTCTTCATCTTTTGTTGAAACTCAAAAAATATTTGTTTTCATAAATAACTTCCATATCAAAGAGTAAAAATTGAGATTCAAAAAAGTATCATTTTAGAAATACTACTTCTATTAATAAAAAATTATTAAATTCTTTTTAAAAATAAAAAAGCTTACAAACTTTAGTTCTTATATATTAAGGTGGATGTGATAAATCAGTTGAAATTATTATAAGATTTGTATTTTAACTACTAAAACGTATTAATTAAGTAATTCTAATTCATTAATCATTTGCAAAAATAAGGTTATTGAAATTAAAAACATTATTTAAAATAGAATTACATTCATTACTGATAGAAAATTATCTATATTATTTTTTATTGAAAATTTCTATGATTCATTACCAAATTCAAATGTAAAATTTATTCAATTTTTTATGTTTGAAAGATGGATGCCTAAAGAATAAAATTGACAGTTTTAGCTATTCAATAAATGCTATTGATTGGATGGATATTTTTAGAAAAGCTTTTTTTAGCTAAGATGATTTGAATTATTTGAGTGTATTTAAATATGTGTGATAAAAAAGCATGACAGAAAGTTATATAAATAGCATTAACGAATATGATATGTATTATTTATTTAATGGTTTTATATATACATGAAGAGGTTTGGACTTTTTTTCAATTGGTTAATGATTTAAATAAAGCAGCATAAAGTATATAAGTACATGTGTTTAAGATTATATTACTATTGAGTTGTTTATATTATATACTTTCTTATTGAATATATATGTATATAAATATAAATATGTTGCTCTATATCAGTAAAATATCTCAAGATCTCTTGGTAGCCTTCTTGGTGCTCTTACCCTTAATTTCAATCTTAGAGTAGGCTATTTTATTAATAAATAAATCAATTAATAATAAACATCTTTTTAATTCATCATTCAATTTAATAATTTAAAATGTTCATGAATTATTAGTTGGCATTTATTTAATAGACTATTTAGCCAAATAGGTAGGTAGCAAGCGGAAATACCAACCTACTGATCTACCTATCAATAATTAATTAAGTGCTTCAAATAATTCAAAATTGAGGAGTTAAATAAGAATTTATTTTTAATAATAATTTGGAGAAAAATATTACTAGCAGGAATGGCATCCTTAATACCCTTGGCGATCTTTTAGTCAGCAGTCTTGAAGGTGTATAAGTACTTCTTGCCTCTGAGCTTGAACTTGGTGATTCTCTTGGTGGTCTTGACGTAAACAACCTTCTTGGCACCAGCGGTAGCGGGGGTGTCCTTGTTGTTTTACCAGAGTTTCATGAACTTCTTGATGTCAGTGATTTCCTTAGGCTATTTATTATTGAATAGTATTTTAATAAAAGATATATTTGAAAACATTCCAAATAAAAACAATCAATCATTCCTTTAATCAGTCATTCATTAGTTTGTTTGTATAAAAATAAAACACCTACTTGCTAAAACTCATTTTTGTAAAATTAATATTTTAAAAGTTATATTCTAATAAGAATAATTATTTTTATGCATTGAATTCCCTTTTGATTCATTTATTTGTTTACTAATTCCTTCATATTTTAATTACTTGCTAGTTAATTAATTATTTCTCATAGTATTTCTTTTTGGAGCAAAATGTTTAATTATCCATCCTTTCTTTATTGTTGATGGGTGAGCATTTGTTTTGTTCAAACAAACTGCTTACATATTTTGCTTTTACTTTATTTTTATATTCAGTTTGCTTAATTCTGCTTGATCTATAAATGAATCTAATTTGTTATAAATGTGAGATTTGTACTCTACATCAAGCTGTAATCAGATATGACTTTACAATACTATCAACCATAATTCACTATATTTTTTGGATTTTTTAAGTGCGATATCATGCGAAACACTAACTAGATGTAAAAACAGTAAATTTTATTGTTAAGAGGAAGATTTCATTTAACAATGCAATTAACTGTATTAAAATAAATTGATATTTTGATTATGTTAAATGATTTTGTGAGTGAGTGAAGAGGGACAGCAATTAGTATGATACATTGATTGATAAGAATATGTTTAGTGATTCTTATAGTTAAAATTCTATTCTAAGAAATGGTGGGCCATTTTTTAACTGACTTTGGAATCTGTTTGGGGGTTCATTAAAATTTAAAAGAAAGAATTTTAATGTTAATTACCATTTCTAATATATCTATTTTGTACTGTGTATTTTTGATTTTTTTAGTTTATTTTAACTTTTTTTTTTTTTCTTAACTTTTTTGCCCCTTTTTCCTTGTTAATTATTTTTCTATCTAATATAGTCTTAATTAAAATTATATCCTTTCCTTTATTATCTGTGTCCTTTCTTTATTTTCTCATGTTAATATAAAACAATACTATTTGCTCACAATTATCTTCAATCCTATGTATTTCCATTTCATTTTCTCTTTGTTTATTTACTTTTCATTCATTTTAATATCAAAAACTATTTCATTAATATCTTTTCAATAGTATTTGCTTTTATTTTCATTTCATTTCTTTTGCTCGCTTGTCCAAAGTTATTTTCCCTTTTATTTTCTTTCTTTTAGCCATTTATCTAGCATGAGTATTAGCATCTTCATTTATTAATTTATTTTATTACAGTCTCTTTTTTATAGTTCATTATAATTTAACCTATTATATTAAGCAATTAATTTAAAAATAAATAATTCATTCATTTTCTAAGTATTTAAAGGATTAGCATAAAACATTAATTCAAAAAATTTAAATTGATTTTTTAATTATTTTTAAAAATTTGATACTAAAATTTGATAAATTTGATCAATTTGACTAAAACAAATATTATTATTTTAAATAAATACTATATTTCTTTGATAATAACAATTTATCGCCCTTTATTATTTTTAAATTATTTTTTTGAAAATATATTTTTGAAAAATGATTGTATTTATAAAGAAGTGAGGTTAATATTGAAAGTTTACAATAATCAAAAATATTTATTTTTCAATTATGACTATTAAATTATTTATTGAATAAATATTAAATATAAGTATTAAAATAAATTATTTTAAATTTTATTTTAAAAAGAAAAATTTAATTTGAAAAATTAAGATAAAAATAATAATTAATTTGTGTAAGGCCTTCTAAAATAATTGTACGAGGGTGAATTAATAAAATACTTAACTTAAATTTGATTGGTTATGGATATGGAATTGAAAAATGTTTTTATGATTAAAGTATATAAATAGTAGAATTTGATTTAACTTGAATCATCAATTACAAAATAATTTGAATTTAACTTGGTTATATTTGTAAGATGAATGGTGGAGATTACTTTAAAGAAAGATTTGAAATGAATCTAAAGAATAAATACTAAATACCAACATTGAGGATATGAAATAATTTAATACATTTCTTTACTTTAATTTTAACTAATAATCCTTCCTTAAAAGCTTGATATAATAGGAGTGATGCTTTAATTATTGTAGGCTTTCATAAATTTTATAGAATAAATCGATATTTGTGGAAATAGCTCTAAAGTGAGAGAAAAGAGTTAAAACTATAAATAAAAACAGCAATAAATAATATAATTTTATTAAAAAATTAAAGAAGCATTGATTATTAGTAAAACAAAACTCAGAGATGATTGACAAATCGGAGTTTATGAATATGCAGTCGAGTGAAAATCCTTTTGAAAAGGAAGAAGAAAATTCAAAGCTCTTTAAAAAGGCATTTTCAATGGCTAATGTTCTCAAAAAGAATGTAGAGACTATTATTGTCACTGAATAGAAGAAGGAGGAAGAGGAGCAATTGTAAATAATGAATTAGATTATTGAAATAGAAGATTTCATAGAGCATAATCAAGAAATGATTAAATATAGAAAGGGAATCAAAAAGAAAATCCTTCTCTTCTCTATTTTTATTCTCATTTTGATTGCAGAAAGAATTCTTTATACAAGCTTGCTCGATGAGGAATAGAATTTAATCATGAAAATCCAAAAAAATTTAAATCTTATAATAACTGATCCTGATGCAAACTTTGCTGAGTTTTCTAGTAATTTTTTCTGGAAGATAGTCAACTTTGGAGTTGGTTTTCATAATAGTATCTTGTTGGCTACTACATTTATTGTCACGGTTTATGTTTCTGTTAGTGACTTTGTTGGAATCAAATTAATGTTTACTACTTTACTTGGGTTATACTTTATTGGTGTCCTCCAAATGTTCTACAATGGTCCTTTGCCTTTTTGGACATAAGATTTAATTGGTTCTCCTATATGTGTCTAAACAAGTGCTCACCCTTCTAGATTTGTCTTCACAGTGTTGTATATGTCATATTATTTCCTTTATTGCCTGAAGTTTAGAGTAGAAAGAAATAAAAGATATTCAGAAAATGAAAAGTAGAATTTATACAAAAAAATAAGAATAATTCAAATAGTACTAGGTATACTTTTAGTACCATACTTCTTTTTAGTCTATTTAAGTGGACTTTAGTTTATTATCAATTTTGCTCTTGGTTTTATCATGTTTTTCTTCTACTATACACTTATGCGCTAATCTAATTTATACATCAGTGAAACTTTAGCTAAAGTGTCAATCAATACAGAACAAGCAAAAAGAAACATCTTTACATGGTTCATTATTTTTATTGTCATGATTATTGGTGCTTATATAGCTCTTCTAGGGACAGACAAATATGTTGATATCAATTGGATTGGAAATTACCTCAACTGCACGTAAATATATTTTGTTCATATGAATTGATTGTTAAAGTTTTAAAATATTCTGATCAAATTTTCAGATAAGAAGTTTAAAGAAAATCATTTTATTTTGATTTTTGTTTTCTTAAAAATAAACAAAAATGATTACTTAACTTTAAATGATATTAAATTTTTTATTTAAAATTAGACAAAATAGCTCAAACTTTTTCTTGAACAGTGAATTGGTAGGTCCTGAACGTACTTTTTCTGTCATTACAGTGCTAGGAGGTTTAGCAGGAGCTATATTTGGATTGAATCACACTTATAATCATTTAAGATAGAATTGTGTCAAAACATGGTATAAGGGTACAGTTTTAAAAAGAGTATTAAGAGCTTTAATAGTTAATATTTTTATAATACCTTCATGGGTTTTAAATCACTATTAAAATGATCTCCTTTAATAAGATTTCGTAATTAACTTAGGATTTAGTGAATTCCTTATTGATATATTCCACTACTTCTCCTTATACTTTATTTTATTCGGATTCATCCCTGTGTATATTTTCTAGCCTCTTGACTTAGTGCATAAAAAAAGATAAAAGCAAAAGGATAGATCAATTACATTTTTACAAAGTTAGTTGTAACAGGACTGAAGATATAAAGTAAATAATCTAAACTATTAGAAAAAATATCATGTAATAAATCTTATAACTATATACATTTATTTTATCAAATTTGTATTAAATATTCTTCAAAATTTCATACTTTCTTCTTAAATTAACACAATTCTTAATATCATACTAAAAAATTTTATAAATCTAAAAACTATAAACATTTTTTTTAATAATTTTATCAAATTTGCCTAAATTCAATACTCTCTTCTTAAATTAATTTACAAATTTCTATCCTTAAAAATTCCTAAAAAAATATGTTCAAATGGTTTTAAAATTTCATTCAATAATTCTGTTTAAATAAAATGCAAATATCCAACAAAGAAAGATATGTGTAATTATTTCATTTTTAATATTTTTGTAATTGTAGAAAATAATCTAATTATGCTGAAAATGGTGAAAATAGATATTCTAGGAAAATTAAACAAATTTTTTTTATGAAGTAATCACTTATTTATTACATTTTGAATTTTAATTTTTTTAAAAATGATCAATATCCTAACAATTTTCTTTCTTGCTATTTGATTAATATAATAAATAATGAATGTTTATACTCTGTAAAATATTTTGGATTTTGCTTAATAAATTAAAATTATAAAATTGATCTTACATCTAGTGGTAAATCATTTAACGGAGTATTATATTCAAATTTAATGTGTGGAAATAAAGAATTGTAATTTTTTTAATAAGAAATAAATATATCTCTTTTTAATAACTATTAACATAAATATGTCAATCTACTCTGGTTTTGCCAACAGATAACTTGAGTCTAATTATAATAGGTTAGTAGAGGGAACATTAAGAATTTTATAAAGTAGGATACTCAAATTTTATGAGGAATTCGCTGAAGATGATAAAAATTTTATTAAATTGTTGAGTAAAAATGTGAGTTATTTAGCAATTATGGAGAGAAATAAATACTTACCACCTAAGCTCTCTGAATGCTTGAGAGATATTTGCACATTTTTGTAGATAGAAATACCATCAAATGAGTAACTACCAGTCACTGGAAATATGCATAGTATTTAACAACACGAGGGACTCTAAAGGAATAATTCCTTTACTAGAAAATCAATGAATAATTCTCCATCATAGTAATCTAATTATTAAAGAACTTTTTCTCCTATCCATAATGACTACTCTACATTAAAAAGATCAAACTCTCCTGGATAACAAAGAACTTATTCTCCTAAAGGGAACAACATTAATTACTAAAATTCCAAAAGATCTTTATCTCCTGTACCTCAAAATAATAACTAAATCAATCAAAGAAAAAATCAAAATGGCAATCTTAGAACAATATCACCAAGGGGAATAAATCAAAATAAAACATCCACTTAAAACAGCTAATCTAAACTTAATAGAGACAATTCTAATAGAAGAATATAACCTTTTTAATCTGAAGCATAACAAAGCAATTAAAACTCACAGTAATACACTAAAATGAATCCAAACTACTTATATAATTATAACATAAAAAAATAACCATCTTTTGGTAGTAAACAATAAATTAATAGTAACAGAAGTTAATCTCCGAAAGGAGGTTATGTCCAGGGATATTCAAATGTAAATACTTCTTATAGATCAGGGAACAGCTCAAGAATAAATTCACCTAGATATTCTACTAATAATGTATAAACTACTAATCAACAAAAAAATGTTTATAATACAAATTAAAAAAATAATACAATAAGCGAGGGTAACTCTTAATTTTATGACTATCACATTAATGAAAAAAGAAATCAGAGTGTCTAAAGTAGAAATTTCAGAATGAAAACATTAAATAATAGTCCATCTAACAAAGATTATTAGAATGATAACTAGCTAACAAGAAGGCATAACAGTAGTTAAATTCAAAAGGATTTGGCTAGTTAATTTGGTTTAAATAAGAAAAATGGAATTAATATGCAAAAACGAAACAGTCTTAATGGTAGTAAAATAGTAAAAAACTAAGAAAGAATTGGAAGTGAGATAGTATAATAAACCTACAATTACAACCCTAAAATATATACAAATAATAATAGTAATTAGTCCTATTTAACTAAATAAAAAATTAGATAAAATCTTGAAAATAGTAATGACTATACTTTGGTTGATGAAACTATTTCATAGATGAAAAAGTAAATTAATATTTATTGTAAACAAAACAAGCCAGAACAAAACCCATTTGAAATATCTCCTCCTCAAAATAATAATTCCGTACAATAAGCAGGATATGATAAATCTTCAAAGATTGTGATGTAATAATTATTACAATAAAGTAAACTCATGAATGATAACGATGATATAGTTATTGAAACGAAATCTTATACTATCACAAAGAATCAAACTCAGTGAGTTAGTTAATGTTAATCAATTTATTGGTTTGATAATAAACCCATATAATAAAAACCATTTCAATTAAAATGGATTTTTGAATCTCTTCATCACCTCAGCAAAGAAATATGTAAAAAAATGTAAATTTTCATCAGAGAAAATTAATAAATATGTTTTTCCTAATTTTTTCCCTCATTTACTAAATTAATTTTTCTATAAAATTAAGATTTGTAAAATAAAATTACTAATTTATATAAACTCAATTCTTAAAAATAAATGATTCTTTCTTAAATAGAGAGAATGGCTTAATTTAAAAATGATATTCGAACAATAAATTGATTTAACTTTTTCATTTATTAACTAAATTAATTTCAAAAATTTAAGATAAATTAAAAAAGTTTTATGTTAAAAAATTTGATAAATTAAATTAAAGAAAATTTCAGTCTTATTTGAATTTAAAGCAGTTTAAACTCATTTTTATTAATTTATCTATTAAAATTTTTTAAAATATTTTTTGTTTAATAATGATAATTAAAATCAATAAATAATTTTTAATACATAAAAAATTAAATTTTACACCTTAGAAAATTTAATTAAGCACTATAAAATTAAATATTACATAGAAAAAATATATGTTCAGTTTATGAGAATAAAATGGATTTTTAAAGAGGAAACACATTAATATAGAGTTAAAAATAGTATACATTAATATTATTAAGTAAAATATATAAATTTAATAGATTATCATACTGAAAATATGATACATTAAGTATCTTTAGTATTTTTAGTTTATCAATTAATTATTGAGAAACATGAAATATTTATTTTAATTTTAAAGAATTTTGAATTAATTATTTCACACTTTAAATTAAAAGCATGAATTTTTTTAATTAGTGAAGTTATCAATATTTCAAATCAGATTACAATTCATTTTATTAGTTAGATTTCAAACAAAGCAATTACAAAATAATTGTTTCAAAGTGTTGTTTTATACTTCAAAACTTTTTTTTAGTCATTACATTTACATGGTCACTTGTAGGAATGTGAGTTCCACTTATTGATTTGACCTATTATAAAAATATAAGTCAGATTATATATTTTAAATAATAAATTTACTATTTGATTTAATCTAGAGATTTCTTAGTTTTTTTATGTTAAAAGAGTTTACAAATCTTATTTTGATAAGACATTTTTCTAATTTTCTTGAACTTCTTTTGTGATTTCTTAAAGATGACTTCTATGAGTAGAGCTGCTTCTATGCTGTTAATATCAAAATAGTTAATTAAAATATTTATAAAAAAAATAGCTTTTTTTATTATAAATGTTAATTGAAGGAAAGTTTTATTTACTGTGCTTCTGGAAGTTGTTGATGTTTGGTTTTCTTAAACTTTTTTTTGTAATTCATCAATTTTTTTATGGGCTGCTAATATTTGTTACTTGGTTAATATTTTTTCTTTTATGATCTCTTCATCTTTTTGTATGAGCTTTGATTTATAATTATCTATTTCTGAAAGAAGTTCTTCATTTACACTCATCAGCTTTTCTAATTCCTTGAAAGTGTTATCTTTACAGAAGATGCCATTACGTAATGAAGAATTTTCTTTTTATATAGATTCATATCTTTCTTACAGTTTTATAAATTCTTCTTTTAATTATTCAACCTAAATTTCAAATAAAAAGCTTGAATTTATTTAATTAGAAAGTGTTGAATTTTTTAATTTTCATTCATATGTTTAAAATAAATGAAATATCAATAAAGAATATTTGAAAATATTTGTTAATCCTCAAATAAATACCTGATTAGATGATGATGAATGAGTTCCAATCTTTGTTTTAGTGTATTCTGTTTGTAGTTAGATATATTTAGACTCAAGTTCTTTTTATGCAGAAAGTAAATCTGAAAAACTTTTTCTAGATATTTCTAATTCATGTATTAATTCAACTTATTTTTCTTTCAATTTAATCACTTGTTTTTTGTATTTGGTCAATTTGTTGAATAGATCTTCAGTGTTATGAAAGGAGAATCTAGAACTAGATTCATTTAATGATGTTTACAAATCCTAAGTCCTCAATATTCTTCTTGTATTTGATGAATTTTAGGATTATGAATTAGCTAATTTTTCTTCTTTAATATTCAAAGCTTCCTCATAATGCTAAATCAGCTCTTCTTGATTAGAAATGTTTTGCTTAAGTTGAGAAATCTCTTTTTCCTTAAGTTGCATTTGCTTTTCATTTTATTCTTTTATCTAATCAATATTGTCTCCAAACATTCTGATCTTTTCTATGTAAGACTACTTGAATTTTTCAAATTACACATTCATCTATTAAACTATTTAAAAAATGATAAGATTTCTGAAATCTAAATTTTTATGATGTAATTTCATATAAATTTTCTTTTGATTAAAATACTGGAAAAATTAATCTTTGTTCTATGACAAAAAGATTTTTGCAAGCATTTAATCACTTGAAAGCCGAAATAATATGGGGTAGGATTTTGTTAGTGTGAACAAAGAAATTAAAACTAATTTTTTTTTTTTAGTTCTAGTTGTTTTCTTAATTTCATTTTTATTTAAATTGTAATTTTTAATTTGTAACAACTTACTTTATTATTTGCACTCAGTGAGTTCTTACTCTGAAAGCTTTAGAGATTATTTCAAATTTGAGTTGTCAGTTTCTAAGACAGCCCATTTTTACTCTTTTAGGTCGATAAGCTCATCAAATTAATTTTGCATTTGATGTTAATTTTCTTAGTAAGCCTTCATTTCTTAGTTTGTAGTAAATAGCTCATCTTGTAAAGTACTAATTATTTAATTCTTTTAAACAAGTTCTTCAACTGTCCTTGTAAACGTGTCTTGAAGCTAATTATTTTCGTCTATCAAATCAGTTACTTTCCTTTCTAATTCCTTAATACTCTCTTCGTATTCTTGATAAATAAAATTTTTAAAAATTTAGAAATTAGGGTGTAAAAATAAAAATTTGAATAAGGTTAAAAAAATAATTTGTAAAACAAAATCAAATTTAAAATTAATTTGCTCGTACTCAAAGTAAATGAAGCAAAAAATGTAAGATATTTTATAAAAAAAAAACTTTGCTTCAAGATATCAAACTTTAGTACTACTAGTTAATTTCATTTAAAACAATGATGTTACAATTAATTAATAAATATTTCTGCAATATTTTTTTCATTAAAGTAATATTTCATTTCTGTACAAATTTCATTAGAACTAAAATCGTTAAGCAAATATTTGCTTTCTAGAATTTAGTTGTAATGTATTTTTTCATTTTGAAAATTTTGAAAGAGCTCTTTTATGAAATTTTTGGTTTTATTAATAAGAAAAAAAAATTTTCCATTTTCTAAAATTGAAAATAAATTAGATCTTGAATGAATTGAAAAGATAAAAATATTACAAAGAGAAGTCTTATGTTGTTTTTAGAAAGAATTAAGTGAATCTTTTAAAAGTTATATCTATTGGTCGAGTTGAGATTATTTTGATTGGGTTTATATTTACTCTTATTCCTGCAATTTTAATTTATTTTGAAGATCTTTAACTTCCTATTCTAACTGTAATTTAACACTTTCTGCTTGTTTATACTAACTTTAAGATTCTTCAAAAGAAGTTTAAATCTATGCTAGCTTTTATTATATCTATATTTTTTCCAGTTCTAACTGTTGTATTTATTAAGATTATTATTTTATTTAAAGATCCCCATCTTCTATTTATTTGTTTAACTCTCTTAAAGTCAATTCTCTTTGCTTTTCTTCTCTAAGCTGTTTCTTGTAATCTTCAACCATCTCATTGTGCTTTTTTTCCCACTTTTTCTCTTCCTCCTCTCTTATTTGCTTATTTTCATATATCTATTCATCTTTAGAAAATTGTAATTTAGAATTGTAATTTCTTACTAAAAATACAATAATTAAATAAATAATTAATTCAGTATTACTAAGTTTTTTTTTTAATTCTGAAATTTCTGAGCTTAGTGTTTCCAACTAATTTTCCTTTGAGGTGAGTTACTCTTTAATATTTTCCAATTCTTAAAGATTACAGAAACTGCTTTCGTTTTTAAATTTACTTAGCTCATTTTTCTAGTTATCCACAAAAATAAATAAATATATTTCATAAGTTTGTAATTAAATTTAAAAATTTTATAAATAGAAAATTAGATTATAATATTATCCGCTGGCTATCATTTATGTATTCAAAAATTTTAATTTATGGTCACAGATTAATTATAAATACTTATTATAAATAAAGAAAGAAGAAATATTTTTTAAAGTGTAATTACCAATTCTTCTAGCTGGTCTTTTAAATAGTTCTATTTCGAGGCATCTTAAAGATTTTCATATTTATTTTTTAAGCTTTCATATTCACCATAAATTTCTTACAAATCTTGCAGATATTTATCTTTTTCTTGTTGCTCTAATTTTAGTTATTCTTATAATTCCATTATCAAATTAACATTTGTATTGTTTGTTTCTTTAAGGGAATAATTTGTGCTGAAGCTTCCCCTTTCCAAAGATGAATTTCTTGAATTCTTTTTGTTTAGCTCATTTCCTTTCTTGTTGTTATTGGTACTCATATCTTAGGTCAATTCAGTTATTTACTGATTTAAGTATTCAATCTTACTTGAATATTGAGTATGTTATTGAAGCATTTAATTTTGGAGTTAATCTAAATGCTTTGAAATATCTTTTGCAATAGAAAAAAAGCTTCCATTTGGTTACATCAATCTCAATAGGTTTGTGCTCTCATTTGATAATCTGGGTAGCTTTTCCCATAACTTTTCAATAAAAATATCTTTCTCTCTATTGGAAGCTCCCAGCCACTAACAAAACTACTTGATGTCACTAGTATTTATTTTATAATCTAAATTCTATAATAATTCAAATCCCTCTTCTTAACTTTCTTCTTTTCTAAATGCCTCCTCTAATGCCTAAATAATATCAGGCCAATTATGATCCTTTATTAAAAATATAAATAAATATTTTCAAAAAAAAATAAAATTCAAATCAAACTTCTTAAAAATTAAAACATTTTTTTTTCATTTCTTTTGAGAAATAATAATTTTATTTCAATCTTTAATTTATTTAACAAAAACTAAATGTTTTTAATTACTGAATTAGTCATTATATAGGTTTTATCTATTGAGTTATCAGAGAATGTATTCATATTCATTTACACTTATTTGAGTCTCTCTAACAATGCTTCTTTTTCTAATTCTAAATTTTATATTTTCTTTAAGGCTTGCTGATGCTGATGTTGCTATTAATCATCTTATAATTATGTTCTATCAGTTTATGCATATTGATCAAGAATATCATATAATTCTATTATCTTTGTGCCATACATTTTTACTTAATAAGTCAGTTATTCTAGCAAATCCTTCTCGCTCTATTTAGATAAAATAAAGAAATTTCATTTAACTAATCTATCCACATTTAAAAGAATATGAAAGTATCTAATGTAATACTTGAATTTCATCTGGATTGATTGTTGTTATTCCTTCATTAAATTGCTAAATATATTCCTAAATGCTATAAAAATCTTTATCAAAAAGATATCCATACTCCTCTTAAAAAGATCCCATTTCTCTTATCAGAAGCTACTTTGATTAATTGAATATTTATTCTTGTGAATTTCAAATCTTCGCTTTTATTTGTTTTGGAGCACACTTTCAAAAATTATTAATTTATGACAAATCTAATATTCAAACAAAATCAAATTCAATTAATCTTCAAAAAATTCAGCAAACTTTAAATATTATGATTTGATTTCAATTTTCAAATGAAAATTTCAAAGATTGTGCTAATTTCAAAAACTAGCCATTTTGATACGTTTAAAGGGTCATAACAATACATTATTTAAAGAATGAATGAATAAATAAGATAATCAATATTTATTTTTAACATAGTAAAGCAAATACAAATACATACATGTCAAAGAATACATTTCTTTAAAAGAATGAATGAATAAGATAATACATATTTATTTTTAACATTTCCATAAAGCGATAATTCTAAAGCAAACACAAACATTTACCCAACATTAATTTAGAAGAATGAATTAATAAGATAATAAATTTTTATTTTTAATATTTATAAAATGATAATAAAAAAGCAAATACAAACACATACATACATACCCACATTTATTCTGCATTTTAAGAATTAATTAATAAAAAATAGTCATAATTTTATAAATTTTTTGATTTCAATGAATTATTATTATATGTATCAATTTCCTTGTTTATTTGATAGAGCAAACACAATCATCAGTTTCTTATGTTTAATAACCAATAATTTTCATCTATTTATACAAATTTAATAAAAAAATTAACTTATAATAATTTAAGAATGAATAAAAATTAATAGTATAAAATGTATCATAAGACTTGTTAATCAATAAATATAAGTTTTTTTGCATTTAATAATAATTTAGACAAAATATTTACAAGTTTTTAAGAAGATTAGAAGATAAACAATGAATTTATATGTTTGTTTGTTTATTAGTTAGTTGAGGTCGATTTTAGTTAGATTATTTAATTATTGAAAGAATTGGTTGGTTTTAACAGTACATTTAAGAATGCACCATAATTGAAGACACTGAGAAGATGATACAAGATAAATATAAAATAATTAATTGAAATAAGAAATAAATATGAAATGTATTTGATGTATTTTTTATATTGGTTGATTAATTATTAGTTTTATTCTCGAAATATTTATTAAATAATGGTTTAATTATTTATTTGTTTATTTAATTGCATGAATTAATTATTTGCCCATTTTTATTAGCAAACAAATCAGAATTATTTGTTTTAATTGAATCTCATCTAGGTATTATTATTTTACATGAATCTTGGATTAGTTATATTATTGTTTGGTATGTTTGGTTGATTTTATTTTGTATTATAATTATTGTTTCCTATTTAACCGTTAGGATTATTTGGGTTGTTGTTCATGTTACCAAACTAATTACCTTGAGGAATAAATTGATACATATTTTTATTTTAATTTGGAGGGATGTATCCAGATTAAGTTTGATTCTAGTTAGGTGTGTTTAAGAATTGATTATTTTATCCAGGGGCAGGATTATTATTCATGAAGTGGGGAGGTAATTACTATTGTTAATTAGAAGGAGGAGGTGGGATTTAATTTTAACCTAAAAAATTCGGTTGCTACTACTACTATTAGGGTTATAGGGGAGGTTATGGTAGAAAATTGTTAGGCTATTATTACTAGTTTTAAAGCTATTGCTTCATATTTCCTTACTGATTTAAATTATTGATGTTTTTTGGAAGGAGTTTAGGCTCATCATTTGTGTTGTAATTCTTGTTTTAATTTAAACTCATTTAAGGCTATTAAAATTATGGATTTGGATTGGAGATAGGAGGAATTTGAACTCTATATTATTTTTTAATCATGTTCATTAATAAATCACATAAGAATGGACGATTAGCAAGAAGATTTAAAAGCTTTTCTTCATCTTTTTCCTCAATGAACTTTTTAAAAACATTTATCAGTGAACATTATGCTGAATCATCCAAACTTTTAAGAGCTTCTTCAAGATTTTTTGACTGTTCTAATTTATCATAAGCATCTTGTTTATCTACTCCTTTTCCTCCTTCTTCATTATTGTTTGCATTAAAAAAATCATCATTATTAGGATTAGGTAAAGCATTGCCATTTGCTAATCTGACTTTTAGTTCTCTAGAGCTTCCACATATTTTTAGGTTATCTAATAACTTAACTGCTATTTAAGCTGATTCATTATCTGAATAGGTAAATTAACCACTAACCCTTTAATATTATCCACTTACTCTTTGATCTTCTTTTTTGATATTATAATTGATAATAGTACCAGCACACTACATATACTCTAATATATCTTTGTCTTCAGCTTGATTATAAATATTTCTTACTTAAACTACATTATTCATTAAATTATTATTCTAAAAGCCTATTTATTAACTTTAAAACAATGATTATTGTTATTGTTAAGACTACTACTGCATTCCTAACAAATTATGCTACCCTTAAATATTATTGTTTATCATTTAATTTTACAACATTTATTACTACTATTGCTATTACATCATTATATTTTAGTTATTATTATTGTTGTTGTTGTTATTCATCATTATCTATGGCTGAATAGGCAAATTCATTTAATTGTTCTAATAAATATTAGGTTATTAAGGAGGCTGAGGAATGGGAAGAGAGGGAGGAGGATGTGGGAAAATATGTCCAGAATTATTTAAATTTCTGCCAATCATATTTGAAGAATTGTAATTTTTTTACATATTCATCATCTAATTAGGATTGTTGTTATTGTTGAGAGGAGGTTATGGAGGAATAGGGTTACCGATTATATTATTGTTATTATTAAATCCAAAATTAGAATTAACATTGTTATTCTAAATCATGTGCATATTGCCTCCATAGCCACCATTACCTCCTCCTCTGTAAGTGTTGTGATGAGGAGGAGGCTGATTAGGATTGGAATAGTTTTAAAATTCTGGATTTATCAGATTGCCAGTAAATTGCTGATTTGGCTGATTAATATTCATTCCTTAACCCTTGTTGGAATTATCAGAGATAAGCACATTTAAACCATGCATTTTTAAATTGCTTGCTTGATTGCTTATTGTATTGTTTAATTCTAATCTAAAATTAATAAATAAAGAAATGAATTCTGAACTAATAAAGATAAGAATATTATTTTTTTGTTTAACGCTTTGTATTTCTAATTTTCTCTTTAAATAAATAGATTAATAGATTAATCAATCCCGCTCACTCTTTATTAATTCAATATACAAATAATAATAATATCTAATGTGTCTCTTTATATTTTTCTTATACATTTACTAATTTTTTGACATACAAATAGAATGAGTGAGTGGTAGAGTATTAATTATTTTGTATTTCATTTTTATTTAAAATATTTCATTTAATAAATTAATTTTTATTTTTAATTGATTATGAAAATGAGCTATTATAAGAAAATTATGAAGATGAACCAGCTTTTTGATTTAAATTTTAATGAAATGTAAGATTTTGTGATTAAATATAAAAAAGAGTAATTATAAATATTTAAAAATTAATATTCTTTTTCAATAACATAAATAATATGGATTTAAATTTGTTATTTACTACGATTAATACTGGTTTCATTTTTCTAAAACTAAGAGGCTGCACACCTTTAAAAGTTATCATTAATTAGTTAATTTGCTAGTCCAAATAAATATAATTATGTAATCACAAAACTTCAAAAGTAATGATGATCTTTCCAATAATAATCTTTTTATAATTTTAATAATAACTTCATTAAGTATCAGAATTAAATGAAAAATCCAATTTTTTTGAACTTAACTTTTTTAATTTTATAAAAAAACTGCTTAAACTAAATCAATAATTTAGCATTAATCTAAGTATTAAAAAACTGCAATTTAGATTATATTGAAATCAAAAGAAGCTTTAATCAAAATAAATATGAATTAAATTAATTATTATTAATATTATAAACAAACCCCAGATACTTTTTTTAAAATGTAAGAGTTATCTGTATTTGGTATTACAGTATATTTATCTTTTTTTTAATAATACTTTTCTATGAAGAATAATACTTTTTCTAGATGATTTTTATCCAAAAATTAAGAAGTTTTGAGGTTAATTTTAATCAGGGATATTACATAAGAACTCTTTCAGATAAAAAA
This sequence comes from Tetrahymena elliotti 4EA, assembly GCA_000231825.2. Classification (NCBI taxonomy): domain Eukaryota; phylum Ciliophora; class Oligohymenophorea; order Hymenostomatida; family Tetrahymenidae; genus Tetrahymena; species Tetrahymena elliotti. The sequence goes on along the minus strand of JH720302.1, from coordinate 627,329 downwards.
TTAGACAACTTTACATATTTTTCTATTTTTTATGCTTAGATGTTGTAGTACTTACATATGAATTTTAATTGATAACATATTATTATCACTAAAAAACATGCTTAACTGATATTTTGGATCTTAATCAGAATAAATTATTTTACTATCATAAGTAAGAATGGGGTAATATTAAAAATTTTGTTGTAGATTTAAATGTTTTTGGCATAATTATAAATTGTAAAACATAATTTATAAAAAACATGAAAAAGATTTTGTTTATGAATTAACGATTGTTATCAATTAATTAAGAATTGTTAGTAAAAGTAAATAATTGATAAATTAGTTAATCTATCTAGTTTTACTGGTGAATCATAGAAATATTTCTTGATTAAATAACTTTCTCAGATTTTTCCATCCATCTAATAAATAAAAATCAAATTACATCTAAATCATTCAAATACTTTTGAAGAAACTCACATTGTAATTTAAATTAAATACCTTAAAGAGTTAATTTAATTTCTTTTTCATGAGTTGGTTTGCAGATAGTTACTACTAAAAATTGCATCACTATATTACAAATAAAAAAGAAAATTCTTTCTAAATATCAAAAAGTAAATAGATCTCTAAATAAACAAATCACGAAAGTGTAAAAAGGGGTTATTCAAGCTTTTTTTTTAGGAATATTCATTTTTAAAAAAATCATCTATTTAATCCCTAATAATAATATCATCCATCATTTTTATAACCGAAGACATTTAAACTTGTATTTTTCAATGAATAAAAATTTAGAAAACATGAAAAATTAAATGAGTGATGCTTGCTATGTAATATTAACTTTTTATTTTGCCTTAGCAATTATTTTTAGGAAGTTCCCTTATTTTTATTGTAAGCTAATATTTAGAGCTAAATTAAAAAATTGTGGAAAGAAATTCAAGGTTTAGATAAATTAGAGAAGGAAATAAAAGATTGATTGATTGAATGAATGATTACATATTTAATTTGTAGAATAAAGAGAATACTGCATATAATATAAGGTGTATTTACAAATAAAGTTATATAAATAAGTAATAATTAGTAATAAATTTTAAGTTAATCAATTATTTGATGTATTAGTTGTTGGTAAGTGATTTTAAATTTTTTTTTTTTTTAGAAAATGTGTTGATCAGTTAGAATTTGTTTAGAAGAGATTTGATATTAATTAATATTTGTTGATGCTATCAGCATTAACAGATTGTTTCATACAGGTGAGATTTTTTTAATTTTCATTGTTTATGGGGATAGGGAGTACTATAAGAGGTATTAATTTATATGGTTGAAATCTTCATTGAACCATAATCAGCATTCAATAACTTTATTCTTAAGAAGATTCTAAGCTGTTGAAAGAGTGAATTTTTTCATTAGAATTTTGTCTTTTAAAGTTGAGGGCAATATTTCTGGTGGTCTTAACTCTCATTCCAAGGATTTAAGTTTAGAAGTCTTCAATTTAATCCTCAATTTGTTAGTCTTCTTCCATTTCAGACTCATAAAATTAGAAAACGATTTCAGCTTTCTTGAAAGTAGCTCTGTTAGAATTCATTTTATTTATTCTTTATTTTTTAAAGATTGATTTGTTTTAGTTTGTTAATTTTTTAGGTTTACTTTTTTTTGATTTTTTAATTTAATTTATTTAATTAATTATATCCTTAAAGCTCGCTAGCTATTTAAAATAATTGGATATTTATTACTTTGGATATCTCTATTTACGTAATCAATTGGTTTAACTTTGTTATATCTATCAAAATGAGAAAAAATTTACTAGCTAAAATTTTTTTTAATCATAAACTATAAACTGTATGATTTGATTATTTTTTTTGCGGATTATTGGGGGTGAATTTTTTTTTTAACAAATTGCTCATTCTATTTCGAAATTTAACTTTCTGCTTACTACCCTTTCAATTTACAATGAAATCAGAGTAACTTCAGACATAAGACTCTATCATTCATTCCACATCTTTTTAAATCGCAAATTAATAAATACAAACTGACTAACTAACATATCATCTTTAATTAGGCCAGTTTTTCTGATCACTAATGAAAACTCATTTTTTTAATGTAAATAAAGCAAATTGCGCTATCAATTTTCAATAGCCTTCGGAAAAGCTAAAAAAAAATTCATTATGATTTTATTAAATTTCTGCTCTTCTAATTATTATTTCTTTGATCCAAAAAATACTATCTGATACGAACAATTCAAATAAGAAAAATAGAAATGTAAACGAAAGCAGATAAATTTGAAAAAAAATAAAGAAAGTGTAATTCTAGCAAATCTCACCAAAGGATATATCTTAAATTCATTAACAAATAGGAATTAAACAAGATGACTAAGCAAAATTGCATAGCGATAACAAAATAGAGCTATCTTTATAATAATTTAAAGAATGAAAAGCTTACTTTTCAATTTTCTTAATTAAATTTTCATAAACATTGAATTTGATTGCATCTTTCATTCCTAAATTTTATAGCTTAATTTAGAGCCAGCGGAGAGGCTGTTTGATCGATTCTGATAAATGACCTTTGTGATTGCTAAAGAAAATGATCTCTTTTATGTTGAAACTCAATAAGCACTACTCAGTTGAGAATAAATCTATCTCTCCTCTCTTTCCTACAGCTCAGTTTACAAGAAATTTGATTTTAAGGCTAATAGATTTAAATATGAGTTTTAATGATTAACTTTTTTGGAAGTGTTTAAAAAATCTTTGAAAATTAAATAATATTAGAAGACCTTTAGAAAAATTTATATTTTGTCTTTTTGAAGTCAATAATCAAATTTTACAAGCTTTAATTGAAATGCTTATAACAACTTACAAGTTCACATCACATATTCGCCTTTTTTAAACATTTTTTTATTATTTGACAAAAAATAAATAAATAAATAGTAACTATTTTCTAATATATGAATAATTGATGATATTCACAAAAAAATAATAACTCTAATTTTGGCTTTAGAAAAAGTAAATAAGAAATTTTCCAAAGGCTTTTTTCTTTAGGTTGATTTTTAATTTCTTTTTATTCTTGCTATAAACATGGATTATAACCTTTTAAGCTATTATAATGATTGAAATAGACTGGCTTGTTACTAAATTAGAATAGCAGTAGCTCAACAGCCAGCTGAGTTTAACCGACTGCATTTTAGTCTATTTTTTACCTGAATAGGAATATCAAAAAAAGAGTCTTTGTCAACAAGCTGGCTAAATAATTAATCTTTTAACTGCACATGTTTATGCTTGAATATTCATTTAGAAAAATGTAGATTTTACATGAATAAAATATAATGAAAATTCTTTAAAATTCAATATTAATTCATTTTCAGTGTTAAAATATTGACTTAAGATACAGTAATTGCAGTGTGCTTTAGACTGTAAAATATTTCATTTGTTCTAGTTAAGAAAATAATCTTAAATATAAATAAATTAGTAATACTATTGGTTTAAATATTTATTAATATTGATAGTTAAGACATACTAAATTTATACTTTTAATGTTAATTTATTCTTTTTAGAGTCTAACTAGCTATTTTTATCAGTTCTCATCAATTCATAAGCTTACAATATTTCCAATCAAGTATTCTATGTAATAAATTAAGTATTAATGACTACATAAATTAAATCCTATTGAGAAAAAATGCTTACAAATATCTTATGAATAGCTTAGAAAATAATAATATTAATTACTGTAAACTGTTAATGTGGTCTGTGTTTTTAAATACATTAATATTCGTATTTTATTGCATAGCTTTAGCATGCAATATTATTTCTTACATTGAATAGTGGGTATTCACTTATTACTTATCACTCTTTCTTTATATAGGTGGTTCTATCTCAAAGAATTTACCTAAAATAGTTCTTTCTTCTATTATTGTTAAGAATGGGAGATTCTTATTATTAATTAAGTTTTGTTAAGATAATTGGTCAGTTATTTTACCTATTTAAATCAAAATCAAAATAGTGCTCATAAATTCATAATACATTATAAAGAACAAATATACCCCTTTTCGTTTCCAATGTAATAATAATAGGTAGGTATAAATGAAGATTTAGTTTGATCAAAACAAAGAAATAACTAAATCAATTTAACTAAGTATTTTTAATAACCCAAATAGATAGGCATAAAAATTATAAAAATGGGCATTATTACCAGCCAATTCTTAATACGTTTAAAAGAAACAAAAGAGGCTGCTTTTAATTTGTTCAGTTATTTGAACATACATTTTTTGTTTTAAATTTTATTAGAATGTATCAATAATTAAAGATATTACCAAATCTCACCCAGCAGATTTACCTTTAGTTAAATTAATATTATTCTTACTAATTTCTAGAATTTATAAAGCCTCAAAATTAGATTTTCACAACGAAGTTGAATTAATACATAAAATAGCATTAATAAGTTACTTTATAGATTTGTATGCTTTCCAAATAAAATATGAAATTATTTAAGAATTTTCATATTTTGATCACACAAACTTACAAAATAAAAATATTTCTATTTCATGAGAATTTTCTCATTTATTTTTAATCATAATAATTATTTTTCTTTAAGGTTAACTAATATAAATGTTTAAGCGTAAAAGTAAAGAATTACTAGAACGAGCTAAATTATTTTAGCTTTCTTGAATTAGATCAATTTAAAAGAGTACATAGAGCCATGAAAAACAGCAAAATATTTAGCTTATTTTACCTATCCCCTCTAGACTGCTCTACTTGAAAAAATTATTAGAATTTAGTTGCCACTAAAATATTGGCGTTGATTCTGTTTAAATGTGTTTGAGTTACGACACTAAATTGAATGAATGGATGAATCTATAAATCGCGTTATAAATAACTTGAATAATAAAAAGCCTATCAAATCTAATTAAAGCGAATGGTAAAAATTAATGATTAATCAATCTGAAATTAATATTTATTTGGTCGTTATGTAAATACATGAATATTTTCCCAAAAAATAAATAACTCTCATTCATGAATAGAAAGAGATTCATTTAATAATATTTTCCAATCACTTTACATCTAAAAATAAGTTTTTTGGACATTTTTTTTTACCTCATATTTCAAGTGATTTTGGAAAAAATTCATAAATAAACTTAAATTGAATTTAAGTAAGAGAACTATAGACTTAATTGAAATAAGTTAAGTTCAATTATAAGAATTGCAATACAACGCACATAAATACTGGATACTTTTTAAATACTTTATTAATTAAGATCATAAAAATTGATTTAGTTAGTGAGAAGATTATAAAAAGTGATTTAACTAATCTCACTTTTTGATTAATTGATTGACCGGTGATGCATGCGAAGATTGAGAATAGTTGTGTTCTGTTTAAATCTAATAGGATTTAAATCTTTATAAATTGATAAATTTTACAGATGAGAGATGGGATGGGACGGGGGATTAAATAATCTTTAGAGTATTTGCTAAAAAGTAAGTAAGCAATTTCATTTATTTAATATTTTCTTAGATAGTTAATATATTTTTTTTTATTAATTTGATATAGTTTTGCACAGATATTAATTAAATTATTTTATTTTCACTTTTGGGATATTTTTTGTAATACAGAACGAATGTTTTGTATGCTGTCGGTGATTTGTTTTACTTGATGGCTTTATTTTCCATGAAATCTTATGCATTCTTGTAAAGCTTTTTCATACATCTAGAGTGACTACATGAATTTCTATGAAGCACTGAATGAACTAGCAAGATTACACATCACTAAAATAAGCTAAGCTTTAGTACTATCTGATAATTTAAGTTCTGGATATATTTCTTGTAATGCTTTTTAATAGTAATAGATAGAACCATCAAAGAGCTTGAACTTTCTCAGTAAATTACCAGTTTCGTTAGCTATAATGAAGCAGCTCTCTTTATTTTTATATTCATGCAGAATTTCTTTCAATTTCTTTTCATAAGAATCATACTTTTCATTTATTTAGCCCTCCAAGCATTATTCTAAAATGATGAGCATTATTTTTAAATACTTGACATCATGTGTTTTTACATTCATTTTTGTATACATTTGAAGTACTGCTTCATAAATTTCTACACTTGAATTTAATCTATTTAAATATTAAAGAACAATTTAATCCTTAAACTGTAAACAAATTTCATTATTTTCTTTAAAAATACTTTGTAATAAAAAGCTCTTTTACCTATGACCAATTAATTATTCCATAAACAAAAAATTTTAAGTTACAGATGAATTTTATGTCAAAAGAAATTGAATGATTAAATCTAATTCAAATGAAAATTTAAACTTACTCTGAATATTGTTGGAACAAGAATAATTAATTCTAAATTTCAATTAGGTTTTTAAATAAAAAAAGAATTTATTATTTATTTAGCCATTAAATACTTTTAATGATCTTTATTATTAAATTTTCTGAACAAAATTTATGGCAAAAGATTATGGAAAAATAAATCTATTTAATGGATTAATAATTTCATTTCAAATATTGACTGTAACTAGCTTAGCCTTTGATAAATAAATAAATTCAATCTATGAATCAACTAAATTGATAAGTATATTTAATCTTCCAATAAATTGATAAGCAATTTTAATCAATGAATCAATAAATAAATAAATATTCAATTATTCTATTATTTATACATGCTGGAAATCTTAAGTTAAAAGACCCCTTAGAGTTATTTGATTAATTTTGGATATAAATAAAATGTAGACCTAACTACAAATGAAAGCCATTTTTCATGTTGGAAAATAAAAAATAATTTGTAACGCAGGAATAAGAAGTGAAGAAAAATGTAATAAGTTGGAAAAAGAAATTAAGGATTGCTTACTTTTTTTGTTTATAATAAATTTTTGCAATAGATAACAAGCAATCAGTAGCAGATTAGCAGTATTTCCCCTTATGTTATACTATTATGTTATATGCATCTAAAAAATTTGATTGAGCTGTCTAATATTCTTCTATTTTAACTAGAGACTTTCCTTGTTCTGCCAGCAGCAAAGCTATCCTTTCTTTGTGCTTGTAATCATCTAGGTTCTTAAGGATTCTTATTGCATGTTGAAGATTTTCTACGCATTCAACATAATTGTTTTGTTTACATTTTATTTTAGCTAATTCTTCATAGATTTCAGTCAGTAAAATAAAGTCTTCTTTTTTATGAATTTAAAATTGTGATTCTGAATACTTTAAGGCTTCTTCTAGCTATTTTTCAGCTTCTTATTCCTTATGGAGTAGGGTAAAACACTATGCTTTTCTCTTGAAAGCAAGCAGTATCCTGATTTGATTTAAATAAAATAGAAAAAATATAATTTTTTTCTGATTTTTCTTAGGTAGAAAATTCAAAATTTTTTTTCTGAGTAAATCTGATAAAATAATTTATTGATATTTGAGATTTTAAAAAAATAAAAATTGGAAGCCATTTATAACTAACTACAAAAAAGGAGTATTTTAGTTATTTAGTAAATAAGAATATCTATTTACATAATTTACATCAAAACCTTGTGAAATTAATTGTTCTATTTCATTTCAAATTGGAATAGATTTTGAAAAAAACCAAAAATAGATAAATAAAAATTAAATTGAAATTTAAATATCCAAAAAAGACACAATTTTTCTGGAAAAAATTAAGACCTTTGATAGGATAGACTACTTAACTATTTATTTCTTCGAATACATTTAAAATTTAAAAATTAAATATCTAAGAAGGTAAAAAGAATATCTTCAACTATTATTAATGTAATCTAGGTTTATTTCTTTTCAAGCATTTATTTTATCATAATAAGTAATTAAAAATACTTCTAAAAAGTTCTATTTCTCTATTTTACAGATTTAAAATATTTAAAAGTTTTTATCACTGATAAAATTCGTCTATTACGTTTTGTTAACTCAAAATTAGTTTTAAGCTAATTAGAAAAATTTTAATTTAAAGAATAAGTTGAAAAAAGACTATGTTTAATTATGTTTTAAGTTAAAGATTCCTCTAAAATTAAGTGGATATTTTATAGTCTTTTTTAGATGTTGTGGGATGGGATAATAAAGCAGTGTTGTTTTTACTTTAAAAAGTCATATTCTTTACTTTAAAAGTTTGATAAAGTCTATAACTTATTGTAGATCTTAATTATTTTTCCATTCACTATTCTTAGTCAGAGAGTATTACTAATTTAAATTTTTATTAGTATTTATTTCAGGATAATTTTTAAATATCTTTATGATTTTTTTGAATAGTGAGCCATACTAAATTTGCTGAAAGTCTCTAATTGATATTACTTGATATTTTTTTTATGTGAAAAAATGCAAATTTATGAATAATATTTCAGATTAACTGTAAATAATTTTACTCAATCAACATTGAATAGTTGTTAGAAAAACGATAGAAATTTTAATCAAATGTGAATTATAGTGAGAGATATTACAGTAAAAATTCAATGTGATAGCATTAAAATTAAATGTTACAGCTATCTCAGGAATTAATTAAAATTTCTAATGAAAATATAATTGAAAAATTTAAATCCATTGATTTTGTAAATTTTACAGATTACATTTTACTTAGTTTTAAGTAAATAACAAGATTAAGTTATTTGAATAAAATTAAAAATATTAATTTATGATTTTGTAGTTAATTTACACTTAAAAGAAAAAAAAATCTATTTAAAAGGTATGATATTTGATTTCAAAGAAGTAAATAAAAATTATTAAGAAACTCATTGGGGTTTTTTAATTTATTTATTTATTTAGGTTTTTTTTTCTTCACTTATTAGTCTAATTTTACTAAAATAAAAATTAACTTACTTTGTATTTTGATGATTCTTGAGAATTGGAATTATTTAATTTAGATATTTTATGCCTTGTTTATAATCTTTGATTTTCATGAAACACTAAACAAGCTTCATTACAATATCTATTTCTTCAGAAGAATTCATTTGCTATTTTACAGATTTTAGCATGTCATTATTTTAAGATTTTGTCAAATCAAGCAGCTTTTGTAAAATATTTATACATTTTTCCTATTGGCTGTCTTCATCAATAATAGAACTCACATAATAATTAAAGATCTTGAAACAATAAGTTAAAATTTTTGAGTCTTCAAATCTATTTATTTGTTTGTTTGAAAATAAGAATTGAAAAAAATTATATTAGTAATATTTACATTTGTAATCAAAAATAAAATTACCTAAAATTTTAATATTGACTGTAAAAAGTTGAACAAACTCTCTGCAAATCTATGAGTCTTTATGAATTATAGAAGCACTCAATCAACAAGTAGTACATGTATCTAGTTATAATAATAAAATGTTGCTTAAAAAAGGTAAGGCTAAACAAGAATTCTTAAATATGAAAAAAGGATATTATTATTTTTTTAGAGAGTGTAAACTTTGTTTTTAAATTCAAAGGAATTCTAAATTGAATTAACAAAAAATATCTCTTTTACTTATGTAATAAGTGGTTTTTTAGTGGTTATTAAAAAAAGAAAATTTTATTTTGATAATTATAATCAAAGGATCTACAATAATTTAATTTTATTTATTAATAAAAATCTATTTATCTTATCATTACAGTCTTATCTTCCTTGATTGACTTTTCAAAGGTTAATAAACAACCTCTAAATTAAACGCTATTTCATCCCTCAAATTAAAAAAATATCTTACACTTTGTGAGGGTCATAAGCAGGGATATCGTCACTGTGCTCTTTCAAAAAACTATCTAGAATTCTTATTGCTTCTCTCAAATTACTTTGCTGTATTTAATTCAAAGCCAGCTTTTCTTTTTCGATTATTAATTTTTACAGGTTCCCATTCTAGTAGTAGTCTAACCTATTTTACATTTTTTCTCTTAAGATAACTTAAATATTTTCCATTTGCTCTTGTTTACACTCAGTAGCTGTAGTAGGGTGAATAAAATAATACACATCTTTTTGGTTGCTCTCAGTCTATTTTTCTTTTTAGCTGCTAATGTTATTCCAACTGAGTCTCACCGAAGGGTAATCTCTCTTTTCTTTATAATTTATTTTATTTTATTCATAGTTAGAGCATCCGTTGATGTCAGATTTGTTTCTTACATGATGAGGTTAATATAATTATTAACTATCCTTTTACACTTAGAAGTGACTTTAGCTAATTTAAGTTAGTTAATCCTAGTCATCTAACTGCTTTTATTAGACAAGGAAATTTACATTTGATTAATTTGAATTAATTTAGTAAGATTATTAAGATCTCTATTAACTACTTGGGTAATAAAATTAATCTTACCCTAATTGTTTTTATTGGTATGAATTTTTTTATTATTGTTAGTTCTAGAAGTTATTTTAATTTGTGTTTTCATACCCATCTTAATAGTAATTTTACTTCACAAATGTATCATAGTCATCTTATTATTTCTATAGTTTATTTTAACTATTTTTCTCATGCTTCATCTTTTAATCCAAGCTATTCTGCTATCTCATATTTTCTTTGAGAGTCTAATTAACATTCTTCTCCTAAAAGCTGTTTAAATTTTCTTTATTCTCTGAATTTAAGCTGACCTTCACTAGCTTTTAATTATAAAATTAATTCCTGACATCTTATTTACCATTTAAATCGTCATCTTCCTCATCTTCAAGAGTCAGAAAAGGCTTCTCCTTTTTCTAATTGCTCCTTATTTTTTTCTAGGATTAGCTTTGATTGCTCTATTAGGTTTTTGGAATCTAGCTAATAGCAGAAAAATCATTGCAAGAAGACTCATAATCAGTGTTTTGAATTTTTTTTAGTCTTGTTTCTTTGCTTGAATCCTATAAGTCACTTTAGTGTAATTACCTTGAGTCCTTGTTTTCCACCTTAATCTATTCATAGTCATATTCTAGATCAGAGCTTTCTCCCTTCTAATAATAATTTTAGCTTTTTGTCTGTTGCTATTTAAGAGGAGTAATAACACTTTTTTTATTACTAGAATCAGATATCCTAAAACTAGGTTATATGATATTATTTTAGTAAAAGCTATAGTTTCCATTCTTTTATTTCTATAAAGATTCTTCTCTCTCTAAATTCCCTATTGTATCTTCTTCCTCTTCTTATTTGACCTCTTAAATTGTCTAGTTTGCCTAAGCATCATTATTCTCAATATCTTAGTACCCATCAAATGCTCTCTATTAATAAATATAAAATATTTGTTTTTTTTTAAATGTATATTGAATAAACTGTTTTAAGACTTTTCAATTAAAAAATTTTAATATAGTAGTTATCAATTATGATTTATGATGAAAATTTTTGTTGAAATATTATTTTATGTCTAAATAAAAATGAAGGTATTTCTGATTGTAAAAATATCTTAAAAGTAACAAAAGTATTAAAAATTGTATGGAATTCAAGATTTTGATTACTCAAGCCAATAAAAAGAAAATTGAAAATAAATAATAAAATTTAATTTGCTTTAGAAATTAAATGTTTATTATAATTTCACCTAAAATAATTTCATTTAATTTAAAATTTATTCAGTCAAATTTAAAGAAATTATTTTTTATTTCAGAAATATATTTTTATAAATGAGGTTTAATTGATAAAAATACATTTAAAATTTTAAATAAAAATAATTAGTTTTTAAAATGTCAAAAATATTTAGTTTTATTGAAAATAAGGTAAATTTTTTTCTTTTTATTTAATTTAATAATTAAATTTTTAAAAAAAAATTATCCTTGCATTAATATGGGAAATTTTTATTTATGTTTTTTAGGATTGTAAAATTTTTTTAAAGATTTTCTTTATGAAGAGATTAGATGAAATATAATGGATCCTTATAAAATAAATGTCAAAAGAATTTGTACCTAGTTTGTTTATTCATGGTGATTTACTGAGGATACATCAGAAATACACTCGGTTTAATTAGTTTAGTTATAGTCTTTACTAGAGTGTTGCTTTTTATTTTCTTATTGGTTGATTTAAGGATTAATGCTGTTTCTGTAATTTAGATCATGCAAGAGTATTTGTTTGAGAGAATTGACTTCATTTTTTGAGATGTTTGCATAACAAATATTGCTTTCTTCTTACTATGAAGACATCTATGAATTACTATGACTACCTTTGTATTGTTCTATTTAGTAATTTTCAGGAGATAATTAGCGAGATACCATGCAATTAGTATTTTCTTTTGTCTAAAATTAAGAATTCCTGCTTGATCTGCTGCTTTTTCTTTTACAGAGTTGCTCTGGAGAACTTCTTCCTGTGTATCTTTCCAATTAAAAATTGCTTGAGTTATGATTATTTGTTAATGATATTGTTTATCCTATTGAATCTTTACAATTTAAAACAGTGTTCGTATTAGATGCAGAAGTGGAATTAATTATTCCAGCTTTATTTTAATTTGCATAACTATTATCTAATATTTCTGCAAAAACCTATAAATCACTTCTTTGTAAAAGCCTATTTGAGTTGGGACGACTGTTTCTTTTTGTAAGAAAATCTGTTTCGTTATTTTTAGTGATTGAGAACTCCAAATTTGTTGTATTTTTATTTAAAAAATTAGTGTCTTCTTACAAGCTTCTATCATATGATTAATTGATTTATTTAATTTTATTAACTTTATTTTATTCATATTCTGCTATATATTAACTATTCCTTCCAAGAATTTCATTAAAAATTCTATCATCATCGTTTGATGTTTTCTATTATTAATTTTTCTTTTCATTCTCTTTTTGAGCTATTTAGCTTGTCAACTAAGAAGATTCTTTGTCTGATCTTACAACACTTGAATAATATTTATTATCATCATCAAGAACAGTAGCTACTCCTGCTCCTGCTGCTGCAGCTGTAGTAGAAGAAATGTCATTCTAATTAATACTTTATCTTGTGATGTTGGAATAAATAGGATATTCATTTGATTCGAATTGGCTATAATTAGAATTTTTTGGTGAATGTTTGGAAGAGTTAATTTAACTGTTATACTCCAATTAATATCTTCTATTTGTATTCTTTTATGATCTAGCATAAACAGAAGGACTTGCTTAAGAAGAACAAGACATCATTTAAGATTGCTATTAAATTAATTATTAAGAAGATTTTTGAATAGTTTATAAATCTTTTTCAAACTCTTTCTCTATTTTCTCTGAAATCTTGATAATCTTTTCATCTAAAGTCATGTTATTTTATAAATTATTATGGTTAGTCATTGTTGTTTAATTGCTTTCTTATTAATCTTGCTAAGCAGAAGCTATTAGAAATTCTTTTATCCTATTAATCTCAGCATCTTTTTATTAACTCTTTAAAACACTATTTTGCATTGACTAACTTAAGGTTGTATCAAATCTCTCCCTTTACAAAAACCTTTTAAAAAGACTCTAATACCTAGTCTAATTAGCCTATCTATGAATATTCTCCTCTAACTCTTAATTTCTTTCATAGTTTCTCTTTTAGTCTTCAAATGAAAATAAAATATGTTAATATGATATTGTTATGATTATACATTTAATAAAGTTTTACCACTATTAATGAAATTAGGAAGTTGTCTATTGTAATCAGTTCCATCACTTATGTAGTTTATTTTACTTTAAGTATCATATTACAAGTTCTATTAATCAAAACCAGTGTTTTCATTTATACTATTTTAACTCTACATCATCATTGATGAAAGACTTATTTTTGGCTCACTATTTAACTGCAGCTTTGAATTTGCCATGCTTTTTCCTGCACTATCAGTTAAATTTTTTGTATCATTTTAAAATTGCTATTGAAGATTCTTTCGCATAAATATCATAATGGCCTAATTATTCACTAAATATATAATCTCTTGTGACTATTTATATCAGCTTTATAAAAATTAAGTTTAATTAAACACGATTTTGAATTTTGATTCTTAAATCAATTAAAACCAATTTTTTAATCAATCAATTAATTCAAACAAATCTAATTTTCAACTGAAAAATTATCAAATTCAAAATATTAATAATGTTATTTCTCTTTAAAAATCAATAAATCTAATTTTTAACTTATTCCAACAGCCAAATACTTTCTCAATATTTTTTCTCTCTAAGTATCTATTTAATAAAAAAATAACTTAATCAATCAAAATTGTAATTATTTTATTCAATTTAAATTAAATTGACACAAAATATTATTTTAAAAACTATCAAGTATTTTGTTAAATACTGACTTTTTTTTATTTTTTTATGAAATTTAGAAATAAGATTGTTGTAAATTGAGAAAATTTAAAAACAAATTATGCTTCTAGGTTATTATTTCTTCTTATTTCAGAAAAGAATTTGTTTGAATCATAATTTATCTTTTTCAACTTTTCTTAGTTTTATTATGCATTGAATAAATTATCTTTAAACTATTTTCTGAATTTTAAGTTATGCTTAAAAATGGAATGGTAAAAAATTAATTTAAGATTTGTAGAATCTAGATAATATTCTTAAAAACTGTAGAGAAATAATTAATTTTTTTATTTAGAGATGAAAATAATCAGAAACATAATAAATTAGAATAATATTCATAAAATATCAGTTTACAAAATTTTCTTAAAAATTGCTTAGAATACTTTTAAAAAGTATCGATTTAGAAATATAAAATTTTGAGAAGTGAATTACTTTTTCAAATTTAAATGCTTTTAAATCATAAAAAATAGATAATTTAAAACAGTTTAACTTATCTTAATTATTTTAATTCTAACTGAAATTGAAAAATTTAACATTTTTCGCATAATTTTAAAAATTATTGGTTTTAATTACTTAGAGTATTTTAATTTAAAAACATAAAGAGTAGATAATGGGAACATGGTTTCAATAGTCTTTTATATAATTGATAATAAAAGAATTTAATGATAAATATGAGAAATATTTATGAATAGTTAAAAAGAATTAATGGATGGATGAAAAAGAGATAATTTGAATGAAAAGGAAACAAAAGAGTATATTTGTTTGTGAATAATTTATATATATAAAACAGTAGTAAAAATTTATTTATTTATTAATTATAATAGTAAAAAAATTATATTTGAAATGTTTGTTGAAAGAACTGATGGATGAAATTTGTTTATCAACTTTTTTAAATATTTCTTCAATTCATTCTAAGAGATCTTTAGAGAAAATTCAAAAATTAATTAAATAATTTTTGAGTTTTTCTCTTAATTGCTTCTTGAATGAACTATCTGTTATGTTGAGTTGATTTTCTTCAAATGTGAGAAGTCATGTATTGCTCATTTGTTCACTTTGATTTTTTATTTGATTATTTAGTTCTATAATAAACTATTGAAGTATTATTTTAGGGTTATTTTATTGGTTTTAATACTTTATTTTAAAGTAGTTCAAAGTGAGATAGAAGATGGGTGGAATTTTCTTTCATAGACTCCATACATATCTGAATAGGTTTTGTAGAAAGCGAGACTGAGACTGCCTCCCAAGAGTAAACTAATAAAGATTCCTGTTTTTTAATTCTATCTTAAGCTTAAAAGTGAGAAACGATAGAAGGTTTCACCAACATATGGATGAAGGAAAAGGATAGAGGAGTATGGGAGAACATAGAAAATGGTTGGAATGGTTAGGTAAGTAAGAGTTTTGAAAGAACTGAGAACAATTTGTTAGCGTTGAAGCTTTTTTAATTATTAATTGCAAACGTTTTCTTTTAATTAGTAGAAATTTTCAATTATTGTATTAGGAATAACTTATTTTTGTAATAAAAGATTCTTATTTTCAGCAGAGTTACCCATGTAGTTTTTCAATGCACTGATACGTTTAACAATTGATTCTTGATCGAGCAAAGAGTCTTTACTGTGATCTAGTTCAACACCTACTTGTTGCAACATATTCTTTTCTACAAAAAAAATTAACTTAAGTAATCTCTTTTGCTTTTTAGAGTTAAGACTTTGCATGTTCTAAGCTAAGGGTTAAAGGTATTAAATAAGAGCTTCCAAGTTTTCAGCTGAATCTATGTTTCTCTTGAAAGTAATATAGTTCTTTTTGGAAAGCTTCTTATCATTTTAAGATAATTAGGAAATATAGTCTCTCAAAAACTAACTTCCAGAGCAAATTTCTTCCTTGCATCTGGAATATTAATCCTAAAACTTTTAAGTAAGACTGGTGTACTTATAAGTGCTGACATAACCCAATTTAGTTACAGGATTAGCAGATATTAGATATTGCCTAATGGAAGATTGTTTTGCAGCTTGCTTAACTAAATTTGTGCTTTGTTTAATTATGTTGATCATTTCACTTTTAACTTTATATGTTTCTTTGTATTGTTGTTTGTTTGTATTTTCTTTATTTGTTTTTTGCTTTTCTTTTTAATAATTAATAATTAGCTAACTAATTAATTCGAAATTTTCTTCAATTTATACAAGCAAGAGGTGGTAGATAGATGCTTTTCTAGCAATAAAGAAAACGCTAGAAATTTTATATTTTCCTTTTTCTTTTCCTGATCATAAATAGTAAAAAAATCATTAAGACATTAATCGATCGATTCATTCATTCATTGATAATAGTTTGTTAAAAAATATTTATTCTCTCAGATCATTTCAACATAATAGCAGGTTTTTAAAATATTTGAAATAGAAGAGATAAATCAATTGAAAATTTTCTTTTAGAAAATTAATCGAAAAATAAACTTGTTAATCTTTTATAGAGCCATCAAAATATTGCAAATATAATCAAAAATTTCTTAAATGTTTCCAATTTTTTTATAAAAGAAATTTTGGTGTGCAGAACGAAAGTTAAAAATTAAATAATTTTCTTATTCTATTTCAAATAAAAATATTAATAAATTAATTTTAAATCACTCAATCAACGAAATCAATGTTATTTATAGTTATCAATTTTTAAAAAAACAAGTTAAAATTTATTTTATCTGGAACAAAAAACTCTTAAATTTTATAGCTGAAAAAAGAATGATTGATTGTAAATAAGTAAATTAAAAACATTTGGTATTTTAATTTATTTCTTCCACAGAGTTTTATCTAATTAAATCTTTTATTTTTATTTTTCTTACTCAAAATAATAATAGAATACACACATTTTTTATACCTATTTCTTCTTTCTTGTTTAAATAAAGAAAATCTTTAGCCTTTTAATTTAATATTCCTTTTCTTTCTAGAAATCTTTTGCTTTTATTTATTTTATCTTCAAACCTTTTCTTCAAATTTACTTGTCTAGATAAACTAATAAAAAAATGGTCTGATAAACAAACAAAGTAATTATTTATTTTTAAAGTAAAATTGCTAAAGTACCTTGTGTTATAAATTTTGCTAAATAATTCATAAATAACTCCATCCATGCCTACATAGTAAAACTAAATTTTTTAATTTAAAATTTCTATTTTAAAAAAACATAAATTTTTATCTTACTTAAATAACAATAAAAGATTAAGTTCAACAGAAAGGCAAAAATTAAGAATAAAAATATTTTAAACTAATATGATCAAAAATTATGATTTAAGAAAAAAAAACTATTTTTTTTATGTAATATTTTTAAAAAAGCACTTTGAAAATCTACCTTTTTTGCCAAAAAAGTTATCCTAATTTTTAATGGAGTGTTTTCAATAGTTAAATTCTTCAATAAAAGATTTTGAAATAATAAAAATCATTTTTTACATAAAATAAGAATAAAAATAAGAGTGTAAGTATGAAAATCAAAGAAATGTAATTCTAAAGATTTTAAAGTTGATTGATTGATTAATTGATGACTTTATAGAAAAGTAATATTACAAAACTGTAAAATATTTTTCTCGTTAAATATGATTTTTAATGTTAAATCAGATTAAAACTCAGAGTTTAGATTAATAAATTTAATTTATTTAATTTGATATTAAATTTATTATTTTAATCCATTATTTAAAATATTTTAAATTAAATTAAAAAGGAAAGCACAAAAATATTTTAACAAATAAATATGTGATTTTTTAATTTCTTGTACTTAAGAATTAAGCTCTCTTATATTATGTGCTTATAAAATCTACTATGAAAAAATAAATAAGTAGAGATATTTTTTTTAAAAAAATGTTCTTACTTTAATATTTATTAACTATTGAATTCTTAGAAAAAAAATTAAATAAATATTTATTTAACTCTATCTATTTATCTATTTGGATGAAGAATTATTTTTAACTAGCTTATAATTAAATATAATAACCTTATATTTATTTTATTAGTTTTCAAAGAATTAAATATGGATTTTTTAATGAAATTTATTCAAAAATCTCTGACAAAGGCAGAATTTTTGTTTGCAAGCTAAAGCAAAACCTCAAGGTAAGCTAAACACCTAAAACATTTCCATAAAAAGCCTTCTGAACAGCTGTTTTTCTAGTTAAAATACAGAAAACTTCATGAAGATTAAGTTGAATAATACCAAAAAATAATGAAATCAAAACAAAAAATAGAGGCTGAAAATCCTTTGAGAAATAAAGTGTATCCAGAGGAGAATTTTATTGATGCATTTTATAGTTCTTAGGATGAGGGATATTTTGATAAAAATAAATATAAATTACATACATATAGATTTAAAGCTTTTGAATAGCCACCAAAGGCTATCTGTGTTATTTTCCATGGAATGAATTGGCATTCTAATTTATTGGCTCACATTGCAGAAGATTTAGCTAAAAATAAAATAGAAGTTTGTGCTTATGATTTCAAGGGATATGGTAAAAGCTAAGGCTTAAGGGGATATATACCTGATATTAAAAGACACATAGATGATGCCCATTAGTTTATTACTGAAGTTCAAAAGATATATCCAGATAAACCTTTATTTTTATGTGGTTTCTCATTAGGAGGACTTACAGCCTTTCATTTAGGACTTGAAAATAGAGAAAAATTTAAGGGTATTATATTCTTTGCACCTGCCTTGAAAGATCACCCATATTATTAGAGATATCCAAAAATATTTGGTAGATTTATTGGTAGACTACTACCTAAAATGAAAGTGACTCCTACTAATAGAGGTAGAAGTTCTGCTTAAAGAAATAAAGTAGTTGATGACTACTTGTTTAAAGTAGATGAATTATACTATAAAGAAGGATTGAGAGCTGGAACTGTAAAATCAATTATAGAATCTATGATGGATACTGAGTATCTCTACCAGGATTTTGATGTACCCTTCTTGCTTTTCTAAGGAGGGCATGATAAGCTAGTTGACCCAACTTTAGCTAGTTAAATTATTGAATAATCACCTTGTTAAGATAAGTAAATAATTTATGATCACAATCTCTGGCATGGAATCCCTCTAGAACCTGAAATAGATGAATATATGAAAATAGTAGTTGACTGGATTCATAAAAGAGTTTGAAACTTATTTTTTATTTACATACAAAAACAATTCAAACTAATTAATTTTTTAAAATCTATTTTTAAAAATAAAATCAAATATTCTCAAAAAGAAGATTACTTAGAAGCTTTTTAACTTTAAGAAAATGCATCTCAGCATGATTGATGACTTAGAAGATTTTCAATAATTTTTAAAGTATTTAAAGAGGAAATTTGATTTAAAATTATAATAAATATCATTAAAAATAATTAAAAGTAAAAATCTTTAAAAATAAATTTATAATTAGTAGATATATTTATTTTCGATCAAACATAATTTAATTAATTTTTAAATCTATTTAATAACCCAATAACTTTCTTAAAAATTTAATTTTTTTTTTAATGAAAAAATCTAAATTACTTAAATTTAAATTTTCAAGAGAATTCCAGAATTAAGCATTCAGGAAAGGAAAAGACGGTAGTTTCAAAGCATCTCATATAATAAGATTCAACATCGATGAGGACAATCCCATTCTCAAATGACCTTCCCTAAATAATCAGAGGTGAAAAGGCAAGAATTGAAATTGAATAAAAAATTCAAGAATAATAAAATAACAAATAATAAAATAAAACTGTATTTATGTTGTTGTTAAGGCTATATATTCCAGAATTTTATTTAAAAAATCCTAGATAAAAGGTAATTTTTAAAAAATCTATTAGTCAAAGTATTTCTTAAAATTTCCTTTTCTCTAAAAATTGAAAAAATATTGTAATTAATTTTAAAAAAAGTTTTATAAAAAATTATTTGAAATAAATAAAAAGTAAAAAAATATTTATTGGCACTTTTTGTAAATTAAAATTGTAAATTATTAAGTAAATATTAATAGTGTGTTTAATCAAAAAATATCTTTTATTAGAAAGATTAATTAAAAGTGATTGATCGAATATTACTTATTATTTCTACTAATTTATTAAACAATTATTAAAATGGATCTGGATCTATAGTTTTTAGATGAAGTCAGAGTAGTCAATTTATATTAGAAGGCCACTCAGTCATAATAAACAAATAGAGTGCTTGACTTAAATTATAAAAATTAAATTATAACATTTGTGTCTCCACATTTGGCAAATTATTCAAAATATTAATTAAATATAATTAGATTGAACTTTTTTAATTCGATATGTGGCTCTAATATAAATAATCTTTTTGGATTTTTGAAATAAGTTGAATCATGCAGTAGTTTGATAATCGATATTTCTAGCAATGATATTTCCTCTCAAAAAATGGAAGAATTAGCTTCATCAATTACTTAAATTTAAAATATTAATGAGCTTTAAATTGGTTTGGGGATGAATTTGCAAGATAATTTTTCAGGGCTTTACAAAATCTTTGATTCTTTAGCATATTTTCCTTAGCTGAAATCGCTATCTTTTCTATTATATTACATCAACATGAAAAATGGGCAAATATATTATT
Source organism: Tetrahymena elliotti 4EA (assembly GCA_000231825.2). Lineage (NCBI taxonomy): Eukaryota > Ciliophora > Oligohymenophorea > Hymenostomatida > Tetrahymenidae > Tetrahymena > Tetrahymena elliotti. The sequence goes on along the minus strand of JH720302.1, from coordinate 606,687 downwards.
TGAGCTAGAAGTTAAAGTAATTACCAAACTTAACTCAATTAGATCTCAGATTTAACTTCAATTTTCTAACAGATTAGAGTTTAATAGATCTTTCTGAATCTCTTAAACAACTCAGTGAGCTTTAAAAATTATATTTAAGTTATTATGATAACGAAATTAGTGATGCAGGATTCTGTGCTATTTTTCAGAATTTATTTGAGAAATCATAAAAATTGTCTGAGGTTGTTTTGCTTTTAAAAGTGAATTAGAAAAAACAAATAGAAAATGACTTGATTATTTAAAATAAAAATTAAGCTTTGAAGAAACTAAATTTTAAATTTTAAAACAGTAAATTAAATTACTTTTTTGTACTAAAATATTTGCCATAGATAGAAGATCTTCTTATTGAATTAGATAGATCTGAAATATCTGAAAAAGCTTTTGAGTAAATTTCTTTAATTTTAAATGAATCTAGCAACAGTAGTTGCATGAGCTAATTGTAAATGATTTTGCCTCTAGAAAATTAAAAAATTGATCTTTTTTAGAAGTCTTTATCACTATGTAGTAAGTTGTAATTTTTAAGTTTGAAATTTACACATAACAGTTTAATAAAAGAGTTTTATCAGTCTTTTTCCATTTAATAATTTTCAGCATTAGATTTGAATAAGCTAGAGCTTATATTTGATTGTGTTTTTGCTAATCAATTAATTAATTCTCTATCTGAGGCTATTTCTACTTAAAAGAATCTAAAAAACTTAAATTTATAATTAATAAATCGATTACATTGTGAAGTCATTGATTTAGATATTAAAGGTCTATTTGATAATTTATAAAATTTAACTTAGCTTTAAGTTCTTTATCTGTAAATTAACTACTTTAATCTTTAGCAAAGCCATAGTTAAATTATAGCTAAAAGCTTACCTTAAATAGTTAATCTAGAAAATTTGCAATTGGATATATCCAAAAATTAACTTAATGGGAACGGAGTTAAAGAGATTATTGATAGTCTTTCTACATTACATCAACATCTAAAACAGTTCAAGATAAAATTATCAGATAATCCTATATAGATTGAAAATTTTGGTGAAATAACAAAAGGTTTTTCAAAACTTTTAAGCTTGAAAGAATTAATATTAATCACGAATCTAGAAGAACTTCATGATCAAAGAGATATATTATTCCATATAGTTAATAATCTAAAGAAAAATTATAAATTATAATATTTACAAATTAATTTATTTGGCTTTGAATACTAAAAATCAAAAGCACTTCAAGCAATTAAAAAATTCAAAAGCTTAGTTGAATATGTTGTTTAAATTTGATCAAATTTTATTTTCTTTAAAAATATATATTTTTTATATTACTCAGCAATCAGCAATCTTACTTATTATTTATTTTTGGTCTTATCTTTTTTTAAATAATATCTTTTAAAATCATCATAAAATAATACGAAAGATAATATATTCTCCAAAGTTATTCTGAAGTTTTTTTATGCTTCTGTGGCATATTAAAAATATTGAATATTCTTTTGATAAACTATTAATTTATCTCAAAAAATGCTTACTCAAAAAGAAGTTGCATTTATTTAAATATCTTCTCTTCAATTATTCATAAATAAGTATTTCAAGATAAAAAGATATTATTCAAAGATATCCTCCTTCTTTCTTTCTATTTTGGTTTTTTTGTGTTCATATGACTACTATTTCATAAATCTCTAGATCATGAAAGTATTCTATCATCTATAAAAAATAAACTCAAAAAGAAACTAATTAAAATGTGTTACTTTTGTTTAAATATTTGTTATTAAATTTAATCTTTCTTTAAAGTGCTTTTTTAATGCAGTATTGTTAGACAAAATAAGATATGTTTAAAGATATTCTTTATCTTTTTTGATTTGTTTTTTTTTTGTGCCCTTGTTGCAAAATCTTAAATAAAAAAGTTATGATTTTGATATATTATCATCTATTGTATCTTTTAAGTAATCTCAAAAAGCAACTAGCAAATTTAAAAAAAATCAGTTTAAATTTTTTTAATTTCAAAATAAAACAAAAAATAATTAAGCAAATTATTTTAATAATTTAAAATTTAGATTTTACTTCTTAAGTTTTTATGAATTTAAAACATTAGAATGAATTATTTTGATTATTACTCTAAATAAGACGGATAATTTAAGTAAACTCAACAAAAAAAGCTTGAAAATTATTTATTCATTTTTATTGTTCTTGATAATAAATAGATTAGTAAAAATTAATAAGTGAATCATTTTGAGAAATGAAATAATTCTAACTTATATTTTTGATTAATTTGCTTAAAATTAACTTATTGAGGTAATACATAACTATGGACAAGATAAATTATTGATAATTTTAGATAAAAATTAGAAGTGCTTTTAAGATATCTAGTGAATCTTTTTTTTAGTTTCCTTTTTGATAAATTTTGGAGTGCTAACATTATTATTTAGCTAGCTAGCTATTTATTTATTTCTTATTAAATAAGCAAGAAAATTATCAATAAAGTTATTAATTAGATATGAAAATTGATTTGAAAAATATAAACTAAGAGACACTAATTAATTAATTTAATAAATATTGATTTAAGTTTATCAAATATCAAAAAGAAAGGAAAGGATTGATTAATATAATATTTAAGTTCAAAGATAGTTTTTAGATGGACAGGGAAGAAGTTTAAATAAATGATGATGTTATGAAAAGTTTAAAAAAGGCTAAAGTATTTAAGGATAATGTAAAAATTTATTTTAAATTGCATTGAAAGAATTATTTTAACTAGAGGATATATTTGAGTGAAATTGATCAAAACAAGTACAAAATAACAAGAATTAATTCAAATATTGTTTAAAATTAGAAAGTAGCAATAACATCAATGGATATTTCTAAATGTGGAGAGTATCTAGTAACTTGTGATGGAGAATAAATCATAGAATACAATTTATTGAATGGTGAGTAAGTTAAAAAACTTTATCATAAAGAAAGCTAGCTTGATTTAGTTAGATTTACTCATAATAGCGAAGCAATTCTTTGCGTTACTCAAAAAAATTGTAAAGAATTATTTAAAAAGCATTTTATTTAGAGACTTCAATTGTTTAATGAATATAATAAATAGTTACAATCATTTATTGGTCTTTACATGATAATGAAATCGTTAAAAAGTTTGTTGGACACACAGATATTATTTTGTGCTTAGATCTTAATAATGCATCAGATATATTTTTAAGTACTTCTTAGGATTGCACAATGCGTTTTTGGGATTTAAATTCAATGACTTTGGGAGAAAATGCTATTTTAGATTTATCTGAAAGAAAATGCAATCCTGTTGCTGCTTTCGATAACTTGGGATTAGTTTATGCAATATCTTATACAGAAACTGTAGGTGGTTCAGATTTCACTAAAATTGCTTTATACGATATTAATAGACACGAATAAGGTGCATTCGCTTCATGGAATTATGATTGCCCTTAAGTTAGAACTTTAAAATTCAGTTAAAATGGTGAATTAATTCTCTGCTCAACAATTGATGGACAAATTTTACTGATTGACTCTTTTGAAGGAGGAATTGTAATAACATTTTTTACTAAAACAAACAAACAAATAAACAAGCAAACAAACTCAATTTAAAATAATATTTTTGATAACTAAAATCACATATTTAGCTCTGCATTTATTAGATTTTAATTCATTTTAAGTTTTTTAAATAAGAATTGCTTAAAGTGTGATTTATTAATAAGATATTTTTGTTATTGATCTATTAAATGCAATATTAATGAATGAATGGTTAGAAAACAAATTATTTTTATTGTAAAAGAAAAAAGATTAATACTTTAATGTTTCTCTCATAATAAGAGAATTTTTGATTGATTTGATTGAATTTTTAATAAAATATTTTTAAGAAATTTAGAAAAATTGATTATGATTGATTTTTAGATGTGAACATTTTATTAATTTTTGATTTAAAATAATAGTAAAAGAAGATATATACTGGAGGCGAAGACTAAATGGATCCTTGTATTACACCTTGTTGTTAATATATTATTACTGGTAAATTAATAATTTATTATTACCTTCATTTCTTTAAAATTTTAAATTATTAGGAGGGGAAAAAGGTATGATCTAGGTTTGGAAAACTAAAACAGGAGAGGAAGTCACCAAATTATAAGGTCATTTCCTAAAACCTTAGATATGTAAATTCTCTTCTACTCACTGTATTTTAATTAGTGCTTGTAAAAATCTCATCTTTTGGATTCCCGATTTACAATAAAAAAGTGATAAGTGAGAGAAAGAAAAAAAAGATTAGTCCTGGCTAATTTATTTAATTTGTGAAATATAGCTAATTATAAATAAATAGAAACAACGAATAAAAAAAACACAATAATAAATAAGGAATAAATAAATATTTAATAAGTAGAACTTAAAATGTTAAATTTTGACAACTAAATATAATATAATTTCAACTGAATAAAAACAATAATTAATAATTAATTTACATAGCTTAAATTATTAGCTTATAAACAATTCTTATGTTTATAGTCTTTCATACATTTATATTAGTATTTATTTTAATCTTCATAGGTTAGTTAGTTAGTTATTGAAACTAAAATAAGTATTATTTGTTGGTAGATATTTTTACAATATTATTTTTTATCAATATTTTTAAAAAACATTTGATTTTTCGGTTTTAAATAATAATTTATCAAATTCAGTTTATTTTTATGTGATCAATGCTTTATAAAAAATATATTTACTATTTATCAATTAATGATGAATTTATTTAATACAGATAGGATTAAGCATTTCTAATTCCAAAAATTTTTTTTCTAATTTTTGTAAAAAGGAAAAAGAATATGAATATTTTAATTTTTTAATTAAAAATATTTGGTTCTTGCCTATTTTTTGCAAATTAGTGGTAGTATCTGAAACTCATTACTAATAATCAGATTAATTCATTTTGTTATCAAATTAACAAAAATTTGGTTTGAAAAAATTAATCTAATTTTTCGTATTTATTACTAATTAATCAATATCAATTTAATATTGAAAGAAATATTAAAAAATAAATAAATCAATGTCAAAATAAAATAAAATAAATTTTACTTATCTGAATAAAGTACTTTAATTTCCAAAGATATACAGATATATTTTAATTTTTATTTAATTAAAGTTTCTCATCTATGATTTAAGTTCTTACTCATAATTTGAAATTAATGAGAGGTAAAATTACTAACTTTTCTTTAAAATGATCATATTTTTAAATTTCGGCTTTTAACATT
>JH720302.1:512493-597477 GCA_000231825.2 Tetrahymena elliotti 4EA | reverse complement strand
AATACATTAATTTAAAAGTAATGACTGACTTATTTCGGTTTGTTTACTTGGTATTAGTTTGGTTAATTCATTCATTTTTATTTGTTCTTTTCAGACATTCACATTTTTATGTCTTTTTCTTTCTTATAAATACTTGTTTATTAAATTTTTATTTTTAAAGGTAGAATAAAATTGGTGCCTAAAGATTAAAATCAGCACTCATTAAAGCAAAAAGATTAATTAAATTGTTCTTATATTGTTGAAGAATGATTATTGTAATTAAATGTCATATTTTACTTACTTTTAGATAATAAAGGTTGTCATTCATATTATAATTTATACAGATTATTATTTTGATAAAATTATTTCTCTATTTAACTTTGTTGCTAAATATAACTAAAAAATCTAAATACTAAAACTTATTTATCGATCTAAATCAGATATCTTTTATCTATTTAATTTATGATTTAATTCTTTGTTTGATTAATAAAAATTGTAAAATATATTTTAAAAATAATTCTTATTACTGTTGGAGAAGATTTTGGATTTTTTTAAAAATTTAAATTCAAGTCGGAAAATACATTATGAATTAAAAAGCTTCAACAATTTTAATTAGAATAAGTAAAAGATAATTTTTGTGCTATTTCTCCCTTTAAAGGACTTCTTTTAATATTTATCATCCCTAAAACAGCCTTTCATTTGGTGTACTAGTTTCAGGTATTCAGGTATTTAATAGCTAGCATATATAGTGAAAGGTGGGATCTGGCACTAACCTAATAGGAAGAGGGTAAACACTAGAGCACCAAGGGTAATACAGAAAATAAAGCAACTAGCAATATACTAACTACCCCATACTATTCCTTGGCTGGTATATATATATATAAGAAGTATAGTAAAAGAGAGTAGAATTTTTATTTTTTTAACTACTCTTTTCGAGCAGCAGACTTTTTAAAATATGAGCTGGTTGCTCTGCATTTCTAGAATACTTTTTCAAACTGTAATTTAGGCTAAATATTTTTTTAGATACTTGCTTTCTTTGTTATCTTTATTTTTGATATCTTTTCATCATCTAAATCATCTAGATGTGCTTTTATTTCTATTACTTCTTCTAAAATAATTATAAGTTAATTAATTGAAATAAAATATTTACCTCTTGATAATCTTCTTAAGAAATTACAAGTAAATGCAGGATAAGAAAAGCAAGTTTTGGTCAGATATCCTTTTTTATTAAGAAATAGCTTTGAAGGTCTTGAACATTCACAATTTTCATTATAAATTTTAGGTAACTTTGCAAGAGAGAGGTTTCTTCCCTTTAAAGAGTATCGATTCATAAAAATTCACTATTAATATTAATTTATTCTTTTTTGAACTAAAAAATTATTATTATTAAACTGCATATCAATCTATATTAGATTACCTTGATTGTACTTCTGATTATTAGACTTGATTTTTTGAAATTTCTTAATTTAGTCTTGAAATATTAAATTTTTATAAATATTAATAAAGAATCTTGCAAATATTACTTTAATTAGAGAAGTGTGTCTGGAATCAATTATTTGTTGTTAGAATTACCTTTTACCAAATTATCATCACTCAGTATTATTATTCCGTGTGTTAATTCTCTATATCTGTCTGATTTTTTTCTTCAAATTATTTATCATCTAAACCATCTTCGTTATAAGATATTTAAGAAATGAAATCATTAAAATTTTTATATTCATCCATTTTAAGAACAAGCTTTTTTTCTCTGACATCAAATTTAAGAGCCTATATATATATAGAATCTAATATTTTATTTTATTCTTTGACAGATTTATTTTCAGGTGGTTTCTCTAAATTTTTCTTTGTTTCAATGTTCAAGTATTCTTCTTCTCTTGAAAGCTATTTAACAACCCAACTTAAAGGTGGTTTATGATACTGAATTAATGAGGCTAATGGAAGCCATTTTCCCTCTAAAGTATTATTGGTTCTTTAATTAATAGGATCTAGAGGGTCAATTAGGTAAGAGTTATATGTCAAATGTTAAGAAATGAAGGATTTAGGATCAAAATAGATTGAAATTATTTTATTTACAAAACTTACTATACACTTCTATCTCTGATTTAGGGATATCAAATATATTCTATTCTATTATAAATTTAATTAGATTTTATAGGAAATCATTCTTATCACTTTTATCTTTCATGTGGAGTGCAATTTTAAAGTTTTTTATTATAATAGAAGTACTATTCACCCAATGCAAAGAAAATAGAAGAATGATTCACCCAATGTAAATGAGAGAGGTGAATAATTCACTATAGTTTTTTTAAAATATTAGATGAATGAAAGAGTGAACAATAAAATTCATAGGGTGAATGATTGATTTCACAAGAATGGGACATTTCACCCACTTACCTCATTCACCTAAAAACCATTTTAGTCTGAAATTTATTTTCATAATAAAATATTTTGAGCAAACAAAAATTTAATTTTCTTCTTCTCTTTTTCTTTAGAGTTTCTGTTTCAACTCTGCTTCTAAGTGTTATGCATCATTTAATTTATGAAACTATTTCCATTATTAAACAAATTTTTTTTTCAATAATAGATTTTTCAGAAACAGATTTAATTTATCAGTTCTAGTTCAAGAGAATATTTAAATTAATCTGATAAATACCCATAAAGAGAAAATGGATTTTTTAATTATTTAATAAATGAATCAAAATTATTTGAATTTAATTATATTTTGATAAATATATATTGTAATTATTTAAATATTAGCGCTAAATATAATTTCTTTGAATTGATTTTATATGCTTAAGTGAATTAAACATTTTTCTTTCAGAATTACCATAGAAATTTAATTTTAACCTTTTTTAAAATTTTGTCATATAAAATATAAAATTTACACCAAAATCTACTTTAGGTATAAGTTATTATTGACTGAAAGTGATTTATTTATTTTATTTTTATGATATTTTGATTTACTAATTTAGTTTGAGTTAGATCACAGGAGGCAGCCAAAAAAAAAAATATATTAATAAACGATATTTAAAAGTGAACATTATGAAAATAAAGAAATATTTTATTTCATTTTTCTAAGATTTTTAAAAAAGTGTTTTTATTTTAAATGCATTTTCTTTATTTTTAATTTACTAGTTTAGAGCTTGAGTATTTAGATGTAACCAAAAATATCTAATTTTAATAACCAAGTTAATTTAAATGAAGACAAATTGATATTAAATAATTGATTAAAAATGCATTTGTCTAAGAAATAAATTTTTAAATTTTCAGTTATAAATATGTGGAGAAGTGTAGAATAATATCTTTTGTAATTTTATTATAACTAAATAAGATGGTTTGGTTTTTCAACACATGTAAACTAAATAAGGAATGCATATTTTATAAATTTTGTTAAAGAAAGAAAGGTAGACCCTTTTTTAGCTTAACCTAATTTAGAGAGCAAGCAAACAGGTAATATATTATATAGATTAGAGCATGTTAATCTTCAAATCTTAATGATTTTATAAATCAATCAGTGTACTATTATTTATATTCAATTTATTAATCAAAAAAATTAAAAATAGTAATATTTATTTTTCAATTTGTTTAATTTATTTTTAATTTTAGGTCTCCAAAGAACATCAAACTTACCTTATCTAAGCAACAATAGCAAAGCATCACTTGATATTTATTCATTTAATGAACTAGAATAGCTAGTAAATGAGACAGGAGTAAAAAAACCAAAAGATGAATGGGAATAGTTACTCTAATGTTTAATAAAATTTTGTGAAATAAAATGAGCAATAATAGCAAAACATGTAGAATAATTAGGTAAGTAATGGCAAGAGAAGCAAAAAGAATAAAAAAAGAAATTCTTAAATTATCAATAATTGTGAGGATTTGTCAAAGAGTTCTAATATAGATAATGTTCTGAATGGATTGGAGAGTAATAAGAGATACCTACTTAATGAATCTGATTTTTACAATTAAAATAGTAATAAAAGTACTTAAAATTATTTAAGTTTAGTAGACTCAATAGAAGCTCAAAATAATACATTAGAAAATATTCGTAGGAAACTTTCTGACTAAAATGTTTCTTTGATTGCTTCTGAAGTAAAATAAAATGCTATTGGGTTACATAAAAAATCTAATAGTAATTAGGACAGATAATCTATATCTGCATCTTCATAAAGAACTGACAAAGATAATCAAACATAGGATGATGGTTTTGTGACAATAAAAAAACCCTATCAAAAGAATTCTAATTAGAACTAATCTAGTGAAATGGATTAAAATGGATAAAATAAGCAAATAAGTAATAATTAGAATCCAAATTATACAATAAACGTTTTAAATGATAGCAATTTATATTCACAAAATAAAAGCAATATCAATAGTAATAGTAATTATCATCACCATCATCTAAATAATAACAATAAGAATTAGAAAATGAAATAAAACTAAAATTAGCTACAAAATAATGCAAAAAAGAATAATTCAGTTTAAATTGTTCATTCAAATAGCTACAATGTAGAAAATAATGATTCTCAAAATAATTCAATCAACCCGAATAGGATTTCTTCTTCAGGAGATATTAAAAGTAAGTAAGTTTTAGGATCACCTTTGAGAGATAAAAAATCAAATAGAACAAGTTTGATTGTGTAGTAAAGCTAAAACAATAAGTTTAAGAATGAGAGATAATCATTAGATTATGTTTATGAAGACAAATAAAATAATTCAAGCAGTCAAGAGTTTGAACAGGAAAATGAATTTTAACAAGATAATCAAGAAAGTTATGAATAATTTTAGAAATTAGATAGTGAAGGATCTCATTAGCAAGACAATAACAATCATTTAAAAATTAAAAGAAAGAAAACAAACAGAAGTAAAAGTATTCATCATGATTCAGAATCAATCACAACTAATAGCAATTTATAATAGGAAAAAATAGGTTGTTTAACTGCTAAAAATGATAACAAAGCTACTAAAGATGACACAGATTTTACAAGTATTAATAATCTTGAAAATGGAAGTAATGAAAATGAGCAACCTGCAAATTTACCATCTTTACAGAATTAAAATCCATCAAATATAATCAGTTAATCATGTTCTAATCTTCCTAATCCTCCAACTTTGCAGAAAGAAAAATCCCTCACTAACGATGAAAAGGATAAAGATAAAGAAAAAGCAGAAGGAAGTTTTGCTATTTTTCGTTGTCCTATTGCTTTAGAGAAATATAATATAAAATTATGGATCATGTATGTAGATAATTTAATAGAAGTTATGTTTAAGCTACCCATAGATTTAATAATATTGATAGTAGAGTATATTATCAAGGGTAAGTAGATTTAAAGAAAGGATTTCCATATTTGGGTTCATTTTATTTTGGTGCTAGTGCCTGCTCTCATTTTTACAGACAATCTCTATCTAATAGAAATGAAAGAATATTTTGATGTATCCTATTGGTATCATGCTTTTAGAGGTTAATCTACACTCAAGCTTTATGGTGTGCTCATGACAGCAGATATTGTTGATAAGATGTTATGTACGTTTGGTGAATATATCATCTTGGATATCATTTGGTAGAAATTACCTAAATCTTCACTCATCCACTTAATTAAATATATAATTCCTGCTATTCTCTATATCTTTTTACACTCACTGGTTTTGTTTCTTTCAATTATAGCCACAAATGTTATCTTGAACAGTGAAATTTCTTTCTTGTTTGTAATGATGTTTGTCCATCTCTCAATGAAACTTAAATCCACTATATTTAAGAAATTCACTAAGGATGGTTATATTTAACAAACTCATTCAGATTTAAGATCTAGATTCTCTAAGTGTTTATATGTCTTCCTAATTTGGGCTAGCATGAGAGGTTTCACTGATGATATAGTGAGGAAGCTAGTTTATTTCTTAGGTTTTGAAGTTTTTGTTGAATGGATTAAACACATCTTCTTGATTCTCTTAAATAACTTAAAACTCTCTATTGTAGAGAGTATGAGCAAGTCATGTAAAATCTTTGTAGCCCAAGTTCGTATTATTCCATCATTCTAGCCTTAGGAAATATTAAATAACAAAGCTGTGTAGACCTTTATGGAAAGAGAAAACTATTTAGCTCAAACACCATATGTTTCTCCCAGCTTAAAAATAGGGTTCAGAGTTAACTTTTTAGCATTCCACCATGTAGTTATAATAATTAAAATTCTGTATCCGTTAATGGTTCATTATTTCTCCTATAATAATTTCTGGATTGCAGTGTTTTTAGTTCGTATTTTCTAAATTCTAAATGATCTCCTCATTTTCAAGTTCTCCTTTAATAATAATGAAATAATTAAGCTGTATACCCTTAAAAATCAATCTCTCCTCAAAACTATTTTCAATAAAGTCGATTATTTAATTTTCACTCATGGAATCTATTCAATATTAAAACATTATAATCCTGATACATACTCAAACACAGTTGAATTCTTCAGCTCTATACTTTCAAAGCAATGAATTAATGAATGAATTATTCCTTATTTTTATTTATATATCAACAACAAAATTTGCTATTTATTTTAGTATTATCCAATTCAACTTTAAAAATCCTTCTTAACAACTTTTAATTTTGATATCTATCTTTATCTCATTTATAAAAAGTTTGATTAAATTATTTCATTCTTTATAAAAAAAAAAACTGTGTTAAATCAATTGAAATATAAATTATTTTAAAATTAAAATACAAAATAGTAAAAAATATTTAAGTAAGTGTAATAAATAAAATGAAAGGAAAAGGCTAAGCTTTTAAGAATTTTTTTTAATATTTTAATTTTGTTCAGCCAAAAAAGTTTTAATTTTCATTCCATCATCACCAACCTTTAAGCTTATTCTAATTTTAAAAAAGTGTTTCTCACTTTACAATTTATTTGATCTTTTCTTTGTGAATTGAAAATTTAATATTTTTTCTAAAAAAGATGTTTATTTTTGTTTTAATCTTGGAATATTTTCTGATGTTTTTTAACTTAATTTTTAAAACTGAAGATAAGATAATACTTTAAAAAATAATTTTTATAATAAAATTTAAAGAAAAACAACAAAAATAACTTAAAAACTTAATCCTTATCTAGATATATCTAACCTTGTTCTTATTTTTTAGGAAGTTTCTACTTTTGATAATAACAACCAAAGAATTTAAAAGAATATGCTGAAAATGAAAAACTCATAGATGTAGACTTAGATATTTGAAGGTAAAAATTTAAAGAATATTTATTAGCCTGACTTGAGTAAATAATATTATAAATAAATTAAAAGATTGGATACTTTAATTTAATTAAAAGTTATAAGGTAATTTAAAAATAAATAGATTCATTATCATTAATTATGATAAAAGCCATATTTAAGCCTCTCTACCTTCTCATAAGTTTATTTTTAATCTAAGCTAGCGTTTTATGGGTATTTTGGTATGCTGCAGTACCTATATCTATCATGAATACAGAAAAATAAGACCAAATTTATAATCCATATTTAAGTGAGATGAATTTTAAAGATGATTTGCAAAAAAGCTACTATGAAGAATCTTGGTTTCCAAAGTAGACCGAAAAAGTAGTTCTAATGGTGTTTTCTAATTTTGGTTTAAATGATTTAGTATATTGCAAGAAAAAGATAGTCAAAGAGTGCAATGATTTTAATTTTAGCAGAATCCCTTTCTAATTTTACAATAAAATAATGCAAACATTTTATGATGACCATAATGAAAATATTGTTTTAACTTAAATAAACTAAGATTATCCACTTCACGAAGAATATAAACTTCAATCTCTCCTAACAGGAAACTACATCGGTTTTAGGGATTTTTTGAATAACTCTTTCAATTCATAAACAGACTTCGACTCATTACTCTACCAATCAAACAAGTACTTTTTTAATTGAACTTTAAAGATTAACAAGAATGTTTTTAAAAGTATATCTTGACAATAAATCCTTTTTTTGGAAATTACATTGATTTATCAATAACAAATAATAACTAACTCACAGAAATTTACATAAATATGAAAGCAAAAATCATATTTTTTTCTTTATGTTTAAATTATCAATTTTTGACAAAAAATTTATTGGATCTTGTAGAAATGATTTTATTTTTTTGTCAATTCCTTTTTAAAAATTAGCTCAATTTAAAAGATTTTTCATTGCAAAACTTTTTTTAATTAAATTAGATTTTATTGAAATACTTATTTTCTTTCATTTTTATAATGATTGAATTTAATAAAATAGGTATTATAAAGGTTAGAGCTATTTGTTATCTGATATTAATGATGAAATAGTTTAACATATAAATTAAGATCATTTTAATGATGCTTATTTTAAAAATGAAACCAATATTAAATAGTAGCTTCTTCAACTGCAAAAATAAGAAGGACAGTCCTTTACTTTTTATTATTAAAGAATAAATGAAACTTTCCTCTATTTACAGAATCACTTCTAAAAGAATGAATCTAATTCAGATTAAATTATTTAAGATTATTTTAATGAAATTATTTCTTTGACTTTAGATTCTTTTAACTAAACTAAAAATCTTAATTCTAATATTACAATATTTTCAGTTGGTTAATATGGATTAATACCTCAATAACAAAGTGTAATGATGTTTTAAAATTAATCTAAAGGTTTTATTTTAGCTTATGATAATAGAAAGTTTTTTGGTAACAAGCTTAAGAGTGTGGTATAAAATCATTATGAATACTAAATTACTTCTTATGACATATCTGCAACTATAAGTGCTCTAACGGGATAACCACTAACTAAGAATAATATTGGAATTATGATACCTTAATATTTCTTAGATCTTCCTTTTATTGATAATTACATTTTGGCTAACAATTTCTACACTAACTATAGACATGTAGAAGACCTTTATAATTAAATAAAAAATAAAGAGAGGCTTTTCGCATATGAAGAATTAGATGGAATAGAATAACTCACTTAATAGGTCAGACGTAATTATAAAAATTTATTTATAAATGATAACATTAATAACTAAGATGAGCTCTATAAATTTTTGTAAACAGCTGTAATTTATATTTAAGAAATCAGAACTTAAATTAAATAAGAAATGATATATCCTAAATATGATAACCTCAATCTATGCTTTAACATAGCCACTCTTAATCTAGCAGCTTTAGTTGTTGCTTGCTGTTTAATTAATTATTATTAATAGTAGATTACAACTCATTTTTAATTTAAAAAATATAGAACCTTATTGAAGATATTAATCTTTGTTTTGATATTTATAATTTTACTCTCTTCTCTTTTATTCACAATTCAAGGTTTCTCTGTTTTAATTCTTTTAATATGTGGAACAGTTGATTTAGCAATTCTGTACAAGCTAACTTTTATGATATATAATAAAGAAGAACCTTTAAGTATTTAGATTATCAAAATATTATCATTTGCAAAAAAGCAATTTAGATAAATAAACTTTGATAATATTTTTGATATTTTTGTTTTCATTTCTGCTTTGATTCTCGTTTTCTACTCATAGATATCATAAGAAAATATGTCTAACTACAGTTAATATATTAGAATATTTCTCCTAGTTGTGAATATAGTCTATTATCTATATTTTTCTTTTTTGTGTGTTAGGAGAAATAGTATTAGCTCTGCTGACAAAAAGATTTACAAAAACGTATTGATTAGCTTAATTGTCTTTACGATAAGTATATATCTCTAATAAATATTTAGCTAAAATTAAAAGCTATTCAATTAATTTTAATTTAGTGATCACTTTAAAATGATACTATCCTCTGTCATCCATCTAGCTCTTTTCTTTTACTTGACCATAAAATAAATTCAAAGTATAAACAAAGGGTAACAAAAAGTAATGCCAAAGCACCTTTACTTTTTTTACTTTGTTTTACAATCAATCTTAATTCTTTTTTCACTTGCTTACTATCTATGCTTCTACGTTTAAGATTACTCAGATAACGATGAATCATCTCTTGGATTAAGATCACAATAAATATTTATACACTTAATTTATCTTACATTCATTATCCTCTGCTTATACCAGTTCTTTGTTTTCAACAGCTTAGTAGGAAAATTATGGAATTGCTCTTCACTATTGGTTAATTTCACTCTTATGTCTATATCTAGTTTAGATTAAAACTCTTTTATTATTGTTTAGCTGTTTGTGATAACTCTTATATCATACAATAATATTGTTTATACTAGATAACAAATTTGCTATCACTCTAAATATCTTGTTCTCTTTTTGCTATCAATTACATTTTTCATATCTACTGGCCATTCTTATAAACTAAATGATTTATTTTAATTGTTCCTCTCTCAAAGTAGCCCTTTCTAATAAAATAGTATTGCATTTTTATTCAGAGCTCTCATAAACATACTAGCTGGATTTATTTATGCTTGCTTAATTCTCCCCTTTTACTGTATAATTGATACTAGTCTAAACTTTTAATCAAGCTAAGATTTAAACTATCAATAGAAATCATTATTTGAGTTCGTGTTTGATTGCTCCAATTAATAAAATTAACAGAATGGAAACTCTTTTTAAATCTTAGAAACAGATCTAACAAACATTAGAAATCAATAAACGTAAAGTGAAGAAATCTGTGATTCGCCGAAACATAAAGCACTTAAAACTCATAAGCATATTCTAGATCTGACATTTAGCTCTTCTAATTTGAAGTTTTAACTACCTATTTTTATATCTTTAGTAACTCTAATATACTCTAGTGCTGAAAACTTGAATGAGACATCTTCAATCACTCACTTATTTCCTGGAATCATGCTTCATGGTTTGGTTTATTTAAATGTAAATTCGATCTGCTTATTATAATATCTCATTTTAAAATATGATCAAATGCTATTAAAGTAATTTAAAATCAAATGAAACTTTTAATTTGCAAAATAATTTAAATGGCCTATTTTACTCATAAAAAACAAATTATTTTTAATCTAAATTAAAGTATTTTATTTTTTTCTAAATTTTTTGTTTATTTTTTTTTAATTGTATATTTTTTATGTAGATTTTAAAAGAAATCCAAATATTAAGCTCATAACATTCTAAAACTTAAAATTAGGTGTTCAATTAATTTCAAAAAATATTTGATTTTTAATGTCATTATATATGTGAAAATACTAGGTCTGAGTCACTTTGGATTGAGGAGAAAATGTTGGACCTATTTTAACACTTTTTTGATTTTATATCCCTCAAAATAATTTATTTAGCACAATTATAAAAAATATTAAAAATCAGTTATATTTTAATGAATAAACTATCTCACATTTTGTTTATTTTTCACTCAGAAAATTTTTTGTAAATATTCTTTATAAATATTCATAAGAATCTAACTTATCTGATCTAATTGTTGAATATATTTTTTCTACACAATATTTAAAACACAAAATTTAAATTTGGTTATGAATTAATTAATCTAAGAATGTTAGAATATTACCATTTCTCATTTGCTTTTAATTTTTATCTATACGAATTTGTTTTTTAGATAGATTTTCTTTATAGTTTATGCAAAACCAAAATGAGTTTTTGATCTAATTATCTTCTTAAATTAATTACTTATTTAAAAAAAACCATACAATTATTAATTTTTTGTTTAGAAACATTAGATATAAAAAATTAACAAAAATTAGTTAATAATGTAGAGTTCATAAGATCTTCTGAGCCAACTCTGTTGTTTAAATTGCTAAAAATTAAGTGAACAACCAAGCGTTACATCTTGCTGTAATGCTGTTATTTGTTCTGACTGTAAACCCTCCATCAAAACTACCCTTTGCTAAGTATGTGGATCAAGAAATTTTTAAATTTAAAGTAATTAATTCTTGATGAAACTTTCTAACTAAATAAAATTGCCATGTTAATATAGTTGTGGTTATCATGATAACCTTATGAACCTAAAAATACATGAGATGCAATGTTAGTTAAGAAAATATGAATGTAATTTATGCAATTTTGCCTCATAAGGAGATGAATTCTTGTGCCATATAATTTCTTAGCATTAAAAAGATCTATTATAAAAATTTTCAAAAGGAGGTAAAGAATAAAATTAAGTGATTTTTGATGTAGATCCCACAAAGATTTAAATAAATAGAAATAAATTTGAATCAAGTATTGGTGCTACTGGTAAGTATTATTGTGGTTAAGATATAGGCTTCAATTGTGGTTGTTGCTCAGGCTGTGGCCCTACTAATGGAGATAACTGTTTACCTTGCATGATATTAGATGTTTAAGCAAGAAATCTTCCAAGTGGTTATCTTATTAATAAAGATGGGGCAACTTCTGTAATGATTGGAAATAGATTTAGATGTGGAAGATTAATGACCTTTTAAAGAAAAAGATGTGGTGAAAATAATTTTTGGTGTAATAGTTGTGACAGTTTAACTAGAAATCTAAAAAATTATTCTGAAGCATTTGATCAGAATCAAAATAATTAAATTATAGATCCTACTTAATCTTTACTAAATAATAATAATTTTACATCTAGAGTTGGAGAAACAGGGAAGCATTATTGTGGAAAAGATATTGGTTTTAAATGTGGCTGCTGTTCAGGATGTGGTCCTACTAATGGAGATAATTGTCTACCTTGTATGATATTAGATGTCAAAAGTAGAAGTCTTCCAAAAGGATATCTAGTAAACAAAGATGGAGCAACTTCTATTTTCAAAAATGAAAAATTCTAATGTGGAAGAGTACTGGATCTTAAAGGAACAAGATGTGGATCAAATAATTTTTATTGTTAAGCTTGTATTTCATTAATTAGAAATACTAAAAATTATGAAAAAGCCTTTTAAGAGTGAAAAAATTAAGCTCTTAAGAATTATCAGTCTCTATCTATCAGACTCACACTCATAGAAAAATATTAAATTTAATTTACCTTAATGTTATTAATATCTTTATTTTATTTCAATATTATTTTAATAAATATTAAATACCAGATTTACTTATTTTATATGGACTTAAAATAAGACTCAAATTTCTTGCAAGTTTAAAAAAGAAAAAAAAATAATTTTTTGAAATTTGATTAAATAAAATTAGTTTATCTAAGCACAAAATTAACAATATATAAATTATTTCTAATTATTTTTATTATTTGAGATATAGAATTGGTTTGATTTCTTCAAATTAATATAAAAATATATAAATTTTAATAGTTTTCAAAAAGATAAAGTAATAATATAAGCCTACTACTTTAATAATTGCCTAAAAGAAATTCTGATTATAATTACTCATTATTTTTAGGTAAATTTTGGAGTAAGATTAAACTAAAATCAAAATCTTGATTGATCCAAATATTTAAATTATTTTTTATAATTAGAAATGAAAGGAAAGTCTGAAATAAAAATTATTTTTGTCAGTAATTTAGTGTCAAATCCTAAAATTCAATATTAATAGTATTAATGAATTTTATCAAAAGTAGGATAACATTATATTGATTCAACTAAACGATATGCTTATAGGATCAAGGAGACAATTATTTATCTTGCATGATATTAGATGGTTAAGCAAAAATTTTCTAAAAGGCTGTCTGTCATGTTATCAAAATTTAATAGGGAACCTCCATTTTGAAAGGAAAGTATTTAAATGTGAAAGAAATAGCTTAATATTTTGTGGGGTGTTTTGCTTTAATAAAAATTGAATTTAATTATTAGAATAATAATTCATAGGAGAGATAGATGAATTATTAGGAATGTGCAACTCTAAACAAACAAATAAGCATTAAAGATAACAAATATTATTTATTGCTATTTTTATAATTTTAATTAGTACTTTTACTCTTAATTATTATTTATATAAATTAAATTAAATGTAAGGAAACAATTTTCAATGATTCATCAATTTTAATTTTCTTTGTCATCTTCAACTTCCATTTTTTTCTTTTTATTGTTATTGGTAATTTTTTTCTTTAAAGGAATTCTGTCGACTTTAGAAACACCATCTACGAATGAAGTTTTGAACAATACATTAGCATTCTTTTTTCATAAATTTAAATTTTTAATACTATAAAGATTAAATAATCAAAAATATTTACTTGATACATACCGTCCTTTAATGAAATAAGAAGGAACTGAGAGTTTTAGAATCTTTGAGAGATCATATAACCTTTAATAAAATTTAAATTAATAAAATATTTAAAATTTGATTGATCTTTGTTAATTTACCTATATTTTCTGTGTGAGACAAATCCAAAGCAGAATCTACTTCATCCAAAATATAGAAAGGAGCAGGCTTATATTTAAGAAGAGCAAGTACGAAAGAAAGAGCAAGAAGTGATCTTTGACCTGTTAAAAAAAGAATATTAATTAATAAATAATCTAAATTATGTTTTTATAAACTAACTAAATAATACCTCCTGATAATTCAGATAAAGAAGTTTTCCAGACATTGTTAAAAGCAACACCCAATTCAAGACCAGCAGAAACATCTTGTCCCTCTGGAGGTTAAATACGAGCAGCAGCTCCTGGTAAAAGATCAGAAAAGATCTAACCAAATGTTTTGTTAACTTCTAAGTAACACTTTTCTAAAGTTTCTTATTTCTTCTTATCTAATTCATCCATATTTTTGAAAAGAAGGATCTTATCATTTTCAAGAATTTGACGTTTCTCATTAAGTTATTAGTAATCCTTCTCTACTTTTTCACTCATGGCCTCAACCTTAAAGTTAACTTGCTTTTATCTAATTTATTGTTCCTAAACAGTGTTATGATATCTTCTCTTAAGTTCATTTAAGTTTAATTTAGAGAAGTCATAATCTTCACTTCCTTATTACCCAAAAAGATCTTTATCATTACGTATGAACTAATTTTCAATAATTATGTTAATAAAAATACAAAAATGCAATTATATTTTTAAAAAGAAAGTTAAACATTCATTTAAATTTGAAATATTTTTAAAGACTATTTAAATGAAAACAATTAAAGGGTATAATTTGAATTGATTAATTGTTTCTTAATTTATTTTAATTAGGTTTTTAAGCAAATGATTGATAAAGTGCAAAAGAACTAATGATGAGCAAGTAAAAGTTTTTAAAAATGAATTATTTAGAAGAACTAAGTAAAGTAAATACCTCATTTTCTTTTTCTAAGTTGTTGAGATAAAGACGAATATCTGTGATTTCTGCAGTGATCTTTTTGTTGAATTCTTCAATTTTTTTAACTTCTGATTCTATTTCATCTTTTCTTTGCTTGAGGGTTTTTTCTTTTTCTTCAAGCTCAACCCTCTTTCCTTAGAGCTTTTAAATTTCTAATTCGAGTTCATCTTTTTGTCTCTGTTTTTAATAAAAAGTAAAATTAAAATTGCTTTTAGAATTGTTTTTAGTTTAACCTTTAATTCTTAGTTTTCCTTTCTCTTTTGATTTAATTCGTATTCATTATTTTCAAGTTTTTTCTTTTGATCTTCAATATTTTTATTTTCCTAGATGACTCTGTCTTTAGATTTTATAAGATCTTTTTTATTGTGTTCGATATTTACTTCACAATCAGCAATGTGATTGTTTAAATTTTAAAGTTCTTTGTCACTTTCTTCGATTTCTTATTTAAGTTTTTGAATTTTCTTTTTCCAAACTTCCTTTGTATCTTTAGATTTAGAAAGGTTGGATCTTTCATTGTTTAATTCTTCAAGCTTGTCTTGAGTCTTTTTATCTTGATCTTAAACACGTGCAAGCATTTCAATATCATCTTGAATTTCTCTTTCAAGTTTATCTTGCTATTCTTAGATACCACGACCAGAAAGATTTCTCAATTATTCAGCAAGTTTTTCAAATCTGAATTTCTTATTTGTTAAGTCATCCTTCAAACCATTGTAATAGCTTTCTTCTTTTTTGAGGTAGTTAATACTTTCTTAAAGTTAACCTCTGTTGTAAACAATTTCTTCTCTTTCATCTAAAACATTTCTGTAATTAGCATAACGAGTAAGTGTAAGACTTTTGTTGTCTTAATAACCACCCTATAAAGTACCTTGAGGATCAATAATATCACCTTCAAGAGTAACACACTTGATTCTCATTCTAACATTCTAATTGAAAGCAATCTATTTAGCAATGTGTTAGTTTGAAGTGACCATAAAGTTGCCAAATACGAAAAGCATACTCTTTTCTAAGTACTTATCATATTCAATAAGTTCGTAAGCTGGGGAAGCCCATCCTCCCATATCACGAGCAATACGTTGAGCTTCTGCTACTATTTAATCATCAATTTTTCTGCTAACAATCTTATTGTTTGGGATAAATCTAACATTGAAAGAAAAACAATTCTTTTTAAGCATTAACTTAGAAGTTTGTTCATCTTCAGTAACAATATTTAATAATTTACCACCTATATTTAAATTTATTTATATTTTTTATATGAATTTCAATCATTTTTTAATCATACCTGCACCAGCTTCAAGTGCTTCATAATATTCAGGAGATTTAGATTTAAATAAAGTTAAAATTCTTCCTTTAATTTTATTTCTGTCAAAATTAGGTTCAGGATCTCTAAACTTTATTTTATTAAAATAATTTATTAATTGATTTGAATAAAATACAAATATATCTAATAAAGTATATCTCCTAAAATTTTTTAATATTTTTATTTTAATCTCAATAAGAATTTGAAATAAAATATAAATGGATAGTAAGTTACTTTATTAAAAATATCTATTAAAATAATTTTATAAAACTAAAATTTACTTAGAGTTTGAAGATCCAGTTACCATTTTGGTTCAAAATATTTTCAAGAGTGTGATTGAGCTTCATCATTTATTGATCATAATTAGCTCTTTCATTTTCTCTAGCTCTTAATTCGTTAACATTGAAAGTGCATTCTATTTATTTTTAAATATTATTTTAATTTATCTAAAAAATAAGCCAATCAATGAAATTTACTGTCAATATCTTCTTCAACTTATTTGATTTCTTTTTCTAAGATTTCAAGCTTTTTGTTTAAGCTTTCTCTTTCTCTTTGAGCACTTTCGATATTTTCTTTTTAATTTTTGATGATGTTTTGTTTTTGCTTGATAGAATTTTCTAATTTTGCAATATCATTTTTAAAATTTCTAAGTTTATTCTTAGTTGATGTAATCTATTCATCAACTTATTCCTTAGCAGCATCAATATTACCAGAATCGTTTTTAGAGAGTCTGTTAGCTTCATTTAAGTTTTCTTTCTTTTAATCGTATTCAGCTTAAAGATCTACAAGTTATTATCTAGAGTATTCCAAATCCTTTTCAAATTTAGAAATATTTTCTTCACACAAACGAACTTTATTTTCTTGTTTCTTTAATTCTTACAAAGAAGAAATTTAATGCTTTTTGATGATTTCACGTTCCTTTTCTTGCTTTTAAATAAGTTCTTCAACAGTTTTCAAAGCAACCTCGTAACGAGAGAGTTATTTATCTTTTTCAGCATCCTATTTTCTGCCATGACTTTTCATATCTTCAATAATATTTGAATACTCATTAGTAACCTTTGTTAATTCCCTTTGAGCATGAGTAAGAATGCTTTGTTTGCTTTCTATTTCTCTCATTCTCTCTTTTAAAAGATTATTTTTATTAAAATATTCATAAGCTTTAAGTTTTCTGTCCATTTTATTAATCTCAACTTCACTGCTCTTCCAAATTAAATATTGCTCCTTTTCTTCTTTCAACTTTCTCATCTTAGGTTGAATATCCGTATCAATCAAATCATTAATTTCCTTAACCTTTTCTTCTTTTTTCTTAATAATCTTTTCACTTTCTCTTTTCTTTTCATTATAAAGTGCAGTTCCTTTTTTAAAACAATAATTTAAATCAATCAAATAGTTACAAAAAAATTATTTCTCATTCAAAAATATTTTCTTTTTCAAATAAAAAAGATATTTTTTCTTTCTTTTTAAAGTCTTTCATAGATTTTCATTTGTTTTAGATTAAAAAGAATTTCTTTTACAAACAAATTCTTCTTCCAATTATAATGAGAAATTATGAATCAATGTTTTTGTTTAATGAAATTGAAATTCATTTTTACCTGCAGTTTCTTCAAGCATAGAAATGAGTTCTTAGGGTTTCAAGTTGATAATCTTAGTAATTCTACCTTAAGCAACCAAGAAGTGAGGATTATCAATATTTAATTAAACACTTCTGAACATATTCTTGACTTGATTTAAAGTAAGCTTAGTACCATTAACGAAGTACTTGCTCTTTTCTTATTGGACCTAGGTTTATTACATTTTTTCAAAAATAAATCACCAATTTCAAAAATTATCGTTTTTAACATGAAAAAGTAATTTCAAATAAAATTTCAAAAAAAAATTACTTGTCTTGTAACAGAAATGGTGTCATATGTCTCATAACCTAAAGGTGATTATTCTTTGTTGGAATTGTCAAATATAACTGTAACTTCTGCTTTTGTAATACCAGCGTGACCTTATTTATAAACTAATTCTTGAACCTTCTTAACTCTTAGCTAAATTATTAAAAATACAATAATTTAAAAATGCCCAAAATCTTAATAAAAATGGTCCCATAATATAGGGTATCAAATAAATAAAATAATTTACTAGTTCCCAATCTTTGTTCAAACCAAGGACGAATAAAATAGAATCTAAAATGTTAGATTTACCAGATCCATTGAAACCTGTAATGGCATTGAATTACTGATCAAATCCCTTAATAATTGTACGAGTTGCATAACTCTTGAAACCTTCAATAATAATTTCCTTTATATACATATCTCTTCTTCAGCTCTATTATTTTTAAATAAAATATTTTCTTTTTAACATTTTAAAAGAATTTGATTCAAAATATATATCCTACCTTGCTATTAAATCTATTTAGTATTTGCTTGTAATCAGAGAATTTATTTATTTATTTGTTTGTTTGCTTTGATATTTTAATTAATTAGAGTGATTCTTTCTATCTTGTTTTCCCTCCTTTTTTATTAATTATAAAGATTTGATAAATTATCATGCAAAATTCATTTTTGATTTTAATTTTTTGATCAATTCTTCTAAATCAAAATATTGAGCGCTATTTAAAAGATTTGAAAAAAATCAATCAATTTATTCTTAATTTAACAAAGGAATGAAATCTGAAATAGATCCCATATAGCATTCAAAAAGATAATCTTATTATTCTAATTTAATAATTAGTTATTAAAATATCATTCATTTTGTTAAATTAAATTATACAAATCATTTTTATGATTTTTAAATTTATTTTATTTTAGAAAAAAAAGATAAAAGCTAATAAAGCCATTCAAAATTGAAAGTTTATTTTCAAATTAGATTCTGATTTAAATTGTTTAAATGTATTTAATCCATCATCTAATTTAATTTAAAATATATTTTCATTTCATTTTCAATAAACAAAATTTATTTTTTTAGAGATTTATTTTATTTTTTTAATTTAAATTTTTTTTCCAATCAAAAATAATAATAGTCTTTATGATAAATTAGTAATAATCAAATAAAATTTTTAAAATCTTAAATAGTTAAAAAATAATTTTTATTGATTTAAAAAGATGGATTCAATAAGTTTAAGTAATTAATTTTTTTAAAAACTGTTTTTTGGCATTCTTTTAGTAAATATGAAATTATTAAGTAGAAGGAGCAATAATGATATTAAAGAGATGGATAGGTAGGTAGATAGATATTAGAAAAGTAGACTTATGTCTTTGAAAATATTAAATTTTATTTATAATTTTATTATCAGATTTGCGAAGTTTAATAAATGAAGATTAGCAGAAAATATATGAATGTATTATTATGCTTGGTTGGCTGAATGATGAATGAATGAATAATTAATTTATAATATGCTATATGATTTTATAGCAAACAGTAAAATTTTTCAAATAAAATTTTTTGTTAAAAGTAAATTGCTTGTTACAAAGGCATAAAAGTTAATCAAATAAAAATAGCAACAGCTAATTAATAATTTTTTATCTTAGGTCATTTTGTTTATAATAAGGCACTATGATAACTGATATTTACTATAGGCAAGAATAAGCTGTTTCGATGGCTTTGAGGCTTGAGAAAAAGTACAAGCGAGAGTCTCTGTATGACTCAACAAATAGCAAAACTGATTTTGATATTGCAGAAGTAGATCATAATTTGGGAATGAAAGGTCTAAAGATGATCAACCAATAATATTATTCAGTTAAAAATTAAAGTAAAAGTTAAGAAAAATAAATTCCTAAAATGAATCAAGTTGAGATGTTATTTGACACTGTCAAAAAGACTAATCAACAAAAAGGATACTTTTACTACAAAGAAACATAGAAACTCTAAAAAATTATTTCTAGCGGCTAGTTACCATATAGCACAGGTAGCAGCTAAAAAAAAATAAAGCAAGGATCTTAGAATTAACTCTCTAGAAATAATCTTAGCAGCAACTTAATTTAACAAGATATGCAATAATAGTCAGATGATAATTTTTCTAACAGCTAAACAAATATGTTGATCTTTCTTGAGTAATAGCTTATAAAGGCTACTTCTAAATTTAGTGAATAAAATGAAATGACATTTGCATAATTGGGAGGATTTTTAAATCACATTCTCGTTCTCTAACATATCAAATATGATGAAACATCCAAGCTTTCTAATGAAGAAGAAATAATAAATTCTTAGCAATTAGACAATTCCTTTAGCAGTGAAATGTAAGTTATTATTTCATATAAAGTAGTTAATATATAATATTTCTAAATATTTAAGGAAACTCCATGAGTTATTTTGGGAAGTTCTTTGTTACAATCAAAATACTGAAAATGATTCAGCTCAGAAAATTAACTCAGAGCTTTTGTTCAATGTGACATATTTCCTTCTAAACAAAGACAAACAAGAATCTTCTCCCCTCTCTTTAAAAGACAATATTCTCATTTTGCTTTAGAGCTTCAAGTCCACCTATCAGTAAAAAAAATTAATTTTAATAATATAAAATATTTTTTCCATATCCCCTCCTATCACATTTTATTTTCTAAAAATGTTGTATATTTGATTTTAACCTTCTTTGAAAAGGGGGTTTTAAAAATAAAAATAAGTTCCTTATTTATTAAATAAAGTATTAATAAATATAATTAGCTCTAACAAATTAAACTTTAAAAAATATTTTTTAATTGATATTTTATAATATTAGAAATCATAATGATGAAGATGGCAAATGCTAGTAATTTCCAGAGTCTATTTTAGATGATTTTATAGTGTCTTGGGAAAGAGTAGTTTCTTAAGATAGATTAAATTAAATACTGATGAATTTAACTAAAGATGTGAAAGTGAAGAAAAGGAGAGTTTCGTTTTCAAATAGCAAAGGATCTAATTTAAATATTGCTTAAGCTGAAAGCTAAAGTATTAAGAGTGGTTCCAATTAAAATATTGTGATTAATAGTAATGCTGCAGACAATTCTTTTAGCTCATCTAACATGCCAAGAGGAAGGTCTTAATCTTCTTCTCACTATTCTGTAAATATGAAGAAGAAAGACAATCCATTAAATGTAGAATAGGATATATCTAATTTAATTAATAGGATCAAAAGGCATTCAGAGTAAGCAGGAGTAAATTCTGCAAATAGTAATAATAATATTAATAATTACACTGCAATGACTGTATCTGAAGGTAGAGATAGAAGATATACTACTTCTAGTGATTAGAGAGATAATTTATATTAGTCTGATAATATATTAGGATACTAAACAGGAAAATTTAATCCCTAAGATGACACTGCCACAATTCATTCCCTTCCTGCTTACTTATCAAAAAATAACAACACTTAATCATATCAAAATATAAATAATAACAATAATTCTTATAATTAAAAAATCAGCGCATATTCTACTTAAAGTTAGAAATATCTAAGCTATTAAAAATATGAGCCATAAGGAATAATTTAAGGAATGAATATTACTGAGGTTAGTAAGGATTAATATGAATAAATACAATCAAGCTAGCCTGATTATTAGAATGAAAAAGAAGTCACATTTGGAGAACATAAATACTCTTCTCCTCATGATATTTTAAGAAGAAAAGCTAAATAGGCACATTCTTAGACAAATAACTTAGTTACTCCAAAGAAGAGATCAAATTAGAAATCTTAAATTTTAGAATATGAAGGAAGAGACAGTCTTTCTCCATCTAAATCTAAAGAAGAAGCAAGAGTTATTAACTTAATGAAGTAACATGAAGAATGGAAATAAGAAATTATAAAAAAATGGATTTTAGACAAAGAAGATAAAGAATATGAAAAGTAGAAAGATGAATGTACTTTTTAGCCTAATTTAGGAAGTAGTAAAAAATTTAATGAATAATTGATGAAAAATACAAAAGGAAATTGTGATGTAGTCTCAAGATTATACAATTATTAGACTCCTAAGAAAAGAGAAATTATTCAATATTAGAGCTTAATAGAAAAGCAATGCTAAGAACTAGGAGAGTGCACGTTTAAACCTTAAACAAATAGCAAACAAAAGTAATATTCACATATCTAGTCAAAGATTTCTCATTCTCCAATTTCAGAATCATCTTCTTCCCAGCACCCATCTGCAAGTAAAAATAAGTATTCCTCTAACTAGAAGAACAAAGAGGATTCTATCAAGGAAAAAAGCAAAGAAGAAAATAATCTATCTGTAAAAGGTTTTGAATAGGCTGTTAAAAGAATGAAGCATGGGTTTGAAAAGACTCAAGAAGAAAAGGCTCGTAGAGAAAAAATTAGAACTGGAACTTATTATGAGCAAAATAAAAATAAATAATTTAAGCCTCCATCAATGTTAGAAAGATAAAAGACTAAGCATACTCCATTTTACTTTGCGAATATAACCTTAACAAATGGTAAACATGGTAAAATATCATTAAGTGAAGATGATGATCCCATTCAAGTTGCTTTAAACTTTTCAAAAGCCTTCCAACTTAACAAAGATATGACTGAAAAATTAAAACTAAATTTAATTGACCAATATAAAAACCACATGCTTAAATTGGTTTCAAGCTAAATTTGAATAATTCTTCTTTTATTCAAAATAATAAAAAATATTTTTAGACTAAACTCTTTAAATTAATCAAATAAATTTCACTAAAACAGCCATTTTATTGCTTAAAAAAATTTGTAAATTACTATTAAGCAAATATATATTTCTTTTATGTAACTATATTAAACTGTTTCTTTCAAAGAAAAAATTAATTTATTTTTAATCTCCTTTTTTATCTTACTTTCTTTTAATTTATTAATATATAATTTATAATAATAATTAAATATAAATTATTTAAATATTAATTTATTTTTAAATGAGTTAAGTTTCAGTTGATACAAATTGTTTATGTTTAAACAAAGCAATAAAAAGTTTTGAAAAAAAATTTTTTATTAAACATTAAAATTTTTAGCTCTAAAAAAATGAAATAGTTTGTTTGTTTAAAATAATTGAATGTTTGTTTTATATATTTATTTTTTTCAAAAAATTGAGCTTAGCAATGATAAAGTATAAAATAATTAAAAAAAATGCTATTGAATTAAAAACACATCTAACCATAAGTAATTATTTACTCCCTTTTTTATCAAATTTCTTTTTATATTTTTAAAGAAATTCATGATCAGTTTTAGTAGGAAGATGTGTATTGCTAGGAAAAAATTTTTTGCATGTTATTGCTAAAGTTTATAAACTTTTTCAAGTCAGCTCTTCCAGAGTGACTGCTGGATGAGGCCATTTAGTTTAAGAGAGACTGAGCTCCTGAAGAGAAGATACCTTATCCTAGTTTTTAGAAGTTATTGCTGTTGCAGTGCTATTTGCAATTTTGAAGCTCTTCTAAACAGTTTTTGACATTGTATTTTTCTGAATATCTGCTACTTGATATTTTATCAATAAGTTTCTATAGATTTTCATTTGCTTTTTCAAAAAATCCACGTTCTGCTTATTCCTGTCCTTCTTGAATAGCTTGAGCACTTAAAACTCTAAAATAATTTTCAACTACTTCTCCATCTTCTTCTATTTCAGTTCCTTCAATGGTAGTTCTTCCATCAATTAATTATAATTGCAATGACTTAACTTTATGTGCTTCTTCTTTAGAGCTGACTGATTAGGCAGTCAATTCAGTATTAATAAAGTTGAAATAACAGTTTTCATCTGTGATACTGCTTTCTGCTTATTCATCAAAAGGGTCAGCTTCAACTTCAAAAACAAAATCTTTGCTTACACCAGAAAGGATGTTAATTAATTTAATTTCATATTAAGTGTCACTCACTTTTTTCCAATTATCACCGAATGTTTTAGAGACTCTAAAATTCTTAAATTGTGGAGGAACAGTGAAGTTAACAACAATTTTAAGATTTTAAGCAACAGTAGATATCATACCTGCAAAAATGTTGATAAAAGCTGTGTCTAAGAAATTCACATCTTGCATGAAGTTGAAAGTACCATTTCTTTAATCGCTGATATGTCTGAGAAGTTTAGGATCATGATCACTACCAAAACCAATAGTTTCAATGTTAAATGCATCATTTAAACCATATTTTTCAATATATTATTTAACTCCACTATAAGCACTTGTGTCCTATCCATCAGAGAGTAGTAAAATACTTGTAACATTATTTTTGAATTTTCTACATTAAATAGCTCTCAATGCATGATTAATACCTTCACTGATGTTAGTACCACCATTAGCTTCTATTTAGTTAACTAAATTTAATAGACTTTACTTGTTTTCATCAGTAACTCTTGTAAAAGTTAATGGTCTTTCTCCATAATCATTGAATAAAACAATGCAAATTCTATCCATATTAGACATCAACTAAATAATTTTATGTAATGTATTCTTTACCATTTACATTTTCTCACCTCCCATGGATCCAGATTTGTCAATCACTACTACCAAATCTACAGTTTGTCTACCTAATGTTTGTAAATGTTCATGATGCTTTAAGAGTTTTTCATAATCAAGATCACATGTTCTGATTGTAATCATACCTGGCATCTATAAATGCTCATTATTCTTGACAACAATTTTCTTATGTCTGCAACGAATATCTAATTCTAGATTTTCACTAAGGTTATATTAGAATTCCTTAATACCCATCTTAGATTCTAATCCAGATTCTGTTAATTCATCATCTCCATAATCTTAATCAACATTACGGGTATAATAGCTAGCTTCTTCATATTGCTATTATGGATATAATTGTTATTATGAGTAAGATGGTTAATAACTGGATTGTGTAAATTGTTATGTAGCGAAGAATTCTTTAATAGCTGCCATTTATTCAGGATTCAATTTAGAAAGAGACATCAATTGCATAATTTCATATTCTGTATATTTTTATACTGGAGGTTGTTGGGCCTACTGTTATGGCTATTGTTATTGTTATTGCTATTAATCTTGAGACAAGTCATTTTATACTTGCTCTTATTGCTAAGATGACAAGTCAGCAGGTTCTTGAGCTTATTATTCCTATGGAATTTACTACTTTTGCTCCTCTACCTAATCCATGATTCCTTAAATTTTTTATTACTTTTGCTATTTGTTCTTATGAAATTATGATAATTATTATTATTGTTGTTACTATTATATATCTTAGAAAAAAAATTTTCTTCATATATAAATTCAAAGCTATTAGAATATCCATCATCTATATTTCCTTTTCAAAAATAAATAAAAGCTTCTCATCAGAACACTTCTGAATCTTCAATTGGGCAATTACATATCTCTATTAATATTTTATTTTAATGATTTGAATTCCTCACCAAATAAATCTTTAAAAAACTAAATATTTTTTCATTTTATTTCTTCTTTTTTTTAGTGCCCACACCATCTGCATCTCCTTATTTATCGAACAAAAAATTATTCATTTATTCAAAAGAAAACCCATTTTATTTTTTAAATAAAATATTTAAAATAATCAAAAATAAAAAAATAAGAAAAAAACATATTTTTCATTTATTTTTCTTTTGAAATTTAGTAAGTTAAATTATTTAATTTTAAAAAAAAGATATTTATTATTAATCTCCTTTTTTCATTTCTTTAGATTAAAACCAAATCCTTCTTTTCTTTTCAGATTCTTTGAAATAAAAAATCATAAAAATATCAAATTTAGAATTAAAATTTTTATTTTATTTTTTAAATGAGGTAAAATATTTTCAATCTACTTGAAAATAAAATTAATTCAGAGAAAAAACGAGTTTAAAAAAAGAGAAAGTCTTTCATTTTAAAGAGAAATTTTAAAGAAATAGATAAAGTTAATATCAAAATTTTAAGATAGATTTTCTTAATATTTCAGAAATAAAAATTCAAAAAAGTAAATTAAATCCCAAAAACAATAATTTTGATTTATTTCTGAATTGTTTCTATAAAATAACGGCTTTCAAAATATTTAGAAAGAATATAAATAATATATTTTAATTATTATTTTGTGTGAAAATCTTTAATTTTCTTTTTTACTGTGAAAAAACAATTAACATGCTTTTTAAAGTAAAGTAAACAGCTAGCAGTTCAAACATAGATTTTAACTAAATTTTTTTTTTCTTTTAGCGTGAAAATATCTATTACTTATTTTATCTTTAGTTTTCTTTAATTAGATTAATTAAATTAAAAAAAATAATTCATCAAAAACTTAAAAACCAATAAATATTTAATCTTAAAATAATGATGTTTTCATATATATTATGTATATCTCTTTTAATAGCCAAAGTCTTTTCTGCTTGCACTGATCCAGATAATTTATGCACAGCTGACTGTGTTACAATAGGATTTGTTTAAGGCACTTTAAAAGAAAAAGGCCCTTGCACTGCTCCGACATCTTGTTTGAAAACTGCAGGTGCATGCGATAGTACAAAAAATACATATTTATA
This sequence comes from Tetrahymena elliotti 4EA, assembly GCA_000231825.2. Lineage (NCBI taxonomy): Eukaryota > Ciliophora > Oligohymenophorea > Hymenostomatida > Tetrahymenidae > Tetrahymena > Tetrahymena elliotti. The sequence goes on along the minus strand of JH720302.1, from coordinate 570,734 downwards.
AGCTTGCACAATGGTTGGATACTAAAATAATCAAGGGAACTGTCTTTTACCTTCTTATGCTCTATGCTCCAGTCCTGGAAATAGTATGTGCTAAACTTCTACTTTAAGTTTATGCACAAGTCTTTATGGATTATAATAAGCAGCTTCAAAATCATGTGGTTCTACTACAGACTCTTTATGCTTATCTTCTTCCTAGGGTTGTGGAAGCCCATTATATCCATGCATGACTTAAAATGGGCTCTCTTAGAATGTAACAATTAGTTAAGCCTGTGCCCCTCCTAGCTCATGTACTGCTACAGGTTTACAACTCTGTGGAGGTACTTATACTTATTGTTTATCGAAAGGCTATTCTGCTAATTCTACAATTAATCTAGATTGTAAGTGTAAAGGTATAGATGATATGATTGAATGTCTTCCTTCAACCACAGCAAGCGGCTTTTTAACTATTTTAACAATTCTCTACTCAATTTTAATTTTCTGATAAATTTATTTTTGTAAAATTACTTTTCATTCCTTTTTACTTTGTAAATATTTTATAACTGTTTGTTTGTTTGTTTTAAAAACACAAGCTATAAAAATTGCTTTCAATATAAAGTTAATTTATTTTTTAAAAAGAAGAACTTTCATTACAATATTTCATCTTAGTTATCTTACCTTATATTTGCGATAATCTATTTCAAATTATTAAATATTTTTATGATTTATTCTAAACATCAATAAGATATTATTATTTAAGTTTAAAATTATTATTAGATCATTCAATTCACCATTAAGTTACTATAAATACTTATGTCGAATTTTGAAAGATTATGTTAATATTTTACTATAATAAATTGCCTCAATAAAAATAAAATAGACTAATTTTTATCACCAAATATCTAAACAAATAAGAACAAACAATTAAATAAAAATATTTATTAAAAAGAAATAATCATACATACAACCTTAAAAATTAATTATAAAAAACAATACGTATTGATTAGTAGAGAAGTTAGTTAATACTGTAATACCTCTAAATTTAACTAGCAGTGAGTTTAGGTATTTTTTATATAGGAAAAGTTTTTTACCCCCTGCTCAGTAAGGTGATTTGTTAAAGAGCACGAAATACAAATTTAAGAGGAAAAACAGTATTATTTTTGAATAAATAATTTTGTCAATTTATCACTTAAATAGGAGTAATAATTAATTAAAATTTGAGAATAAAATACTATTTTTATTCTTGAACTTATTTATTACTCATTACGGATAATATTTTATTCATTTAGAGTTTATTGAGTAAAGTATTGAGTTAATAAATAGCTGAATAAATATCTTTATTTTAGATAGAAATACAAAAATAATGTGGTTGATTTTTCTTGAAATACGATAACTAATGTGTGGTTTACAATTCGAAATACTTTTGATATGAGAAATCTAATGAATTATTATTTTTTTAAGTAAATAAAAATCTAAAGAAAATCATTAGAAAGAAAGTATTGACTTTATTTGATTAAAATTACATTTAGGTATTTCAGAAAAACACTTTAATTGTTGTTTATAATTTATATATTTATTAAAAATTTAGATTAATTTAAGAAAACATATCAAATTATGAAGCTTTCTATAATAATTGTTACCACTCTGTTACTTGCTTCTACTGTCTTTTGTTAGTGCAATGTTCAAGTACAGCCATGTTCAGAATAATGTATTGATTTAGGTTTCTTTAAAGATTTAGATCCTAATCAGTCATGTGCAGCTCCTACCAATTGCTTATCTGGAGCTAAATGTAATGATACTCAAAGTGCATGCAGTTTAATTGGTTATTAAAGCTAAAAAGGAGTATGTGTAGCTCCTACAGATCAAGAGTGTTTAACTCCTAGATTACAATTATGCTAAAATTATTTAAGTGTATGTATGACTTAAAATGGATTTAATGCTCCACCTAATTCTTACACATGTTAAAGCCCACATAATTGTTTATAGTCAAATTCTGGCCTTTGTTCTGATAAGAGAACCTATTGCAAAAGCCTAGGTTTTTCAAAGAGTAGTACTTCTAATGACTGTGTTTGTGATACATCTAAATATTAAGTTGATAGCAATCAATGTATACCCAAATCAAATAGCTTTAGCTACTTCTTTAGCTATTCTTTCATAATTTATTTAGTAACTCTACTAATCTGATTAATTTAATCAAAATTTTAATTATTTTAAAACTATTTGTTTGTATGAATAGCTTATTTTAAAGTAGATTAATATTATAATAGTTTTTTTTCTAAAAAATAAAATTAATAAACAACTAATAAAGATTTTAATATGTATTTGTATTTAATATATCTTTCTATTCAGAGAGCAAATAACAATTTGAATACAAGATAAAACCTAAATTATAATAAATAAATATTATAGAAATTATATTTAGTAGCATATACATGAAAATAATGAAATAAATGAGTTTATTTTTTGATTTGCTCACTCAGAGATAAAACTAAGACATAAAATCTAAATTTATTAATTAGTTTTATGTTTAATTCTTATTCATAAAACTGATGTTGAGCCTTAAAACTAGATTGAATAAATAAAATAAAATTTACTTTAAATCTTTCACGAAAAACTAAAACATCTAAATTATTAACCAAAAATGAATACATTTAGGTAGTTCTATTGATTTTGACAATCATAATATTTTCTAATGTAACTAAAAATTGATAAATTATTATTTTAATAGCTGATAAAAATGCAATTAAATTAATATTTTTTATGCATGATCTGTTATATTAAAATTTCTTATGAAATAAATATGGAATTGTTAATTTTTAGATTATTAAAGATAAAACTTATACAATAATAATTTATTTACTAATATTTTAATTTTTCTATTTTCTTCATATTTTTCAAAATCCAATAGCAGTTTAAATATTAAAAAAAAAGCTCAAAAAAGAGAAGAGATAATGCTGATTATAAGAGAAAAGCATAGATTTTGATAGTTAAATGATTTTTTTTTCTTTAAAAAAATGAACGAGCTATTCTTTTATATATTTTTTATTGATAAAATACTCTTATTTAAAATCAATTAATCCTGAAATTTGTTCTGAGTTAATTTTAGACAAATGAAATATATTTAAAATATTAATTACAGAGTTGCTTGTACAAATCAAGTAATAGATTTATTAGTAAAAATACATTTTAAAACAATAAATAAAAAGATCTGAATATAATTTATTTTTGACAAGAAACTTCTTTATCATTAAAGTAATAATGAAACTCTAAAGGATATTTAAATGATAGAAATAAGATAGTACATTTAAAATTCCAATTTATTAATTGAAATTATTACCAAATTTAATACTCTAATTCCTCATAAAAGAATTAAGAGTTTCTTTTGTTAATAACAAACAAATAATTTCTTCAAAACCTAATATCTACTCCCCTTCAAAATATTTTAGTTTTGGTAAAAATAAAAGAAAATACAATTTATTTCAACACGACTGGAATTAAAAATAGCATTAAAGTTAGCAAATAAAAACAAAAATCTTATTTTTATATATTTTTTTGAGGAGATAAAAAATATTTTTTAAATAACATAGTCTTTTTAATTAATTAAAACACTAGAATCAGATTTTGTTTACATAAAAAATAAAATAAATGAAAAAAATATAATTTGTTAAGATAAGAAGATGATTTATTTACTTGATTAATTTTAAACATACTTTATTATTTTAAAAATTATTATTTTGATGATGAGATTGACAAATTAAAAAAATAAAAGTTAACATAATTGATATAGCTAACTAACTAAATATTTATTTTAATTTTATAATAATGTAATTAATTTTGCATACAGATTCTTCTTATTAGTGGTAATATTCAATTTATTTAATAAAAGCAGGTAGAATTAATTATTTATGAAGCAAGTGTAGAACATAAATTTATAGCCAACAAGTTTAAATAACTAACAAATGTAGCTACATTCCATGCAAGAGAATAGCGAAGAATTAAAAACAAAAGACAATACATTTATAATGAGTCTGGGCAAATTAAATTAAAATTCTATTTTAATGCTAATAATAATAGATCTTTTGCAAAATATTATTGATGGGATTTAGCTAATTATGGCATATTTAGAATCTGATTTATTTTAAGATATGAATTTATTTATTCCTTTATCTTGTAAATAATATGAGTAAGATAAATACATTATTTCTAAAGCCACTACCATTTTAATTGTTACTGCATTTCTTAATCTCGCTTTGATAATTCAGATAATAATTGCAAAAAGACAGATTAATAATCCAATTAAGAATGATTTAAATATTTTCTCTAATAAAACTAAATTAGGATAGATATTGGATAAAGATAATTGTTTATAGTGTTCTTTAGTGTAATTAAGGCTAATACTTCGAGTAGAGCTAATTGCTCAAACTTCTTAGCAATAAGTAGGGATAGGAGATATAATAATTATAATATTAACTCTGATTTGGCTCTCCGAATAACAAAAATAATGGAGATTTAAAATTATTCTTTTAGATTTAAATATAATTTATTTAATCATTAGATTGCAAATCAAAGTTAATATTTTTAACATTATAAAGAGCCTTTTTTTAATTTTAGTTATTTTATTCTAGTATTTCAATCAAGATATTTTGTAGAAGTAATATGAAATATTTATTTCTACTTTGTTTAAATGCCCATCTAGATATTCTCTTTATAATTCAAGCCTAAAAAATATTAATTTAAAGACAGTTTATGGGAATAAAAAATCGATTTTAAACAAGAAATCTGGATAACAGTTAAGCAATCAAATATAGAGCTTACTAATGACAGAGAAAAAGTTAGATCCTATTACATTTTGTACATAAAAGGAGTTTTTTAAGCGTCAAAGCATGCACTCTACTCCAAATAGAAGCTCTCCAAAAATATTTTCACCAAACATTTTTTAGTAAAAGTTATAATTAACGAATTAAGAAAGTGCATTTAAGAGAAGCCAATCAATAAGTTCAATGTTTGATTAGTTTTCTTCCTCTATTTAAAACTACCAGAAATCTATGCAAAGACGTTTAGTTACCACAGATTTTGTTTAAGATAAAAATAAAAATTACATTGTGAGCAATCTTTCCACCTAAGTTCTTAATTAAATAAATCAGGGAGTTATTTTGATGGATTTGAATCAGTGCATAGTGTTTCATAATAAATAAATGCTAAATATTTTATCAATTTAGAAAAGTTCTAAGATAATATCAAAGCTATTTTAACTTAAAAAAGAAGTTAAAATAAAAGATGGAGATCTCCTTGATAAAAATATAAATGGGGATACCTAAACAGCAAAGATGAATACAAAATTAATAAACGGTTTGTATGATTCATAAAATTTAAATTAGATAAATTTTGATGGGAATAAAAAGAATTCAAATGGAACAAATAATTTATAATCAGCTAATCTAATAGCAAATGAAGCTTAAGGAGGAAGAAAAGCAAATAGATCTGATTAAAAAAAGAATACGTTTATCAATTCTAAATGGGCAACTCAGAGTGATATTTAAATGGTATCTTCTAAAGTAATTTTTAAGAATAAGGAGAGATAAATAGAAGAAGACAATCATAATGAAAAAGTAAATGAAACGAGTATAAAAGAAGTTGAAGAAGATCAATACAGTGATAATGAATAAAATGATAATTAGTCAAATAAATTTGACAGCAAAATATTTTAGAAAAAGAGCAACAAAAATATTTAATTTATGAAAAATAATTTGTAATTCAAGAAAAAATAATATGAAGAAGATAGTAAAAAAGAATAGAAAGATAAATTTATTTATAGCACTGACGAAAAGTCATTTGAGGTAATTATATCAGAGATTATTTCATTAGTTTAGATCTATAGATAAAATATTGGACATAGACATTGCAAATCGGAAAATAATTTAGATTTTAATTCTTTGGTTTAGGAGGAATGGTTACAAAATTGCGAGAAGACAGTTTAAATTCTGTCAAATTAAGGTTACACATTTAATGCAATTCTAGAAGAAGAGTAAAAAGTAGCCACATTAAGTTATCTTCTTGAGCATGAGATAACTAATGAAGACCTTAAATAACATCCTTCAAGTAAAAATAATCTACAAGTACCTTAATCTCAAACATTTACAAAGGGAATAAATAGTTTAGCAGATTTAAAGCAATAACAGTAATTTCAGCATTAGTAAGGAATGAAAAAACAAAAAGTAAATAAAATAATTAAAGTTTAAATAAAATTATGGAGTTCTCCAACTTCAACTTCTGCTGAAGAGGATAAGGATTAAGTAAAAGAAAGCTCTATTGGTAAGATTAGTAACAAGCACATTCATATCTAGTCTAATTTCAACACATCTAAAAAAAATAATTTCTTAATTAACGAAAAATTACACAATCCAATGCTTTTTATAATTTTTTAAGATATTACTAAATAAATAGAGCAAGAAGAACAAGATTAAATGAATAGATTCAAACTGAAAATATTATCAAGTATTTCTCATGAGCTAAGAACACCATTAAACTGCTCTATGAGTATGCTATAAATGCTACTGCAATCTGACCATATAAGCGAAACACTTAAATAAGATTATCTTTAGCCTGCTTTCTTTAATAACTAACTGTTATATTTTATTATTAATGATATTCTTGATTATGCCTAAATATCTTAGAACAGTTTCTAATTAAAATTCTCAAGCTTCGAATTATATCCAACTTTGTAAGAATGTTTGAACATATTCAGTTATTCAGCTGAATTTAAAGGAATAGAACTTCTTCTCACAGTAGATAACCAAATACCAAGAATCATAAACAGCGACTAAGAGAGAATTAAGTAAGTGCTGATTAATCTAGTCAGTAATGCTATCAAATACACAAATAGTGGTTATATTAATGTTAATGTCTCCCCTTCTCCAGAATAGAAAGATTTAATTGAAATTTCTGTAGAAGACACCGGCTGCGGTATACCACCTCATCTCCATAATTTCATTTTTGATTACATGGACAATGTAAATAAATTTTTTCTTCAAACCTAATTCTAATCGAATGAAAAAATAAAATCCATTTTAATTTGAATAAATTTGAAACAAAATGGAGAACAAAATAATTTTTATCATTTAAGATTTTTTTAAACAACATATTCAAATAAATGAAAAAAATTTAAAAATAAATAGCCAAGCAAGAAAAAGAAAGATTTGAATAGTACTGGAGCAGGATTAGGGTTGACTATTTCATAAAAGATAGTGAAAGGTTTGAGTGAAAATAAAGGGATATCTCTGAAAAGTGAAGTAGGGATAGGTTCTAAATTTACTTTTTATGTGAAAAATAGAGAAGTTGCTAATTAGAAATCATAGCTAGGTATAAAAGCCAGTCCGTTTAATAATATTTTATTAAATTGGAGAAGCATTAGCTATACAACAATGTAAAGCTAAGAATTTAAAAGTGATTTAAGTAGTCAAAAGGGACTAACGAATAAATCTTAATAGACACCTAAGCACTTTAGCTAATCTCCGATTTCAAAGGGGTCTTTCAACTCTGTTATTGCCAAAGAAGAATCTGAAAAAAAATAATTCCTAACAGCTTATATCAGAAATACATTTATGAGAAAAGGCAGTAAATTCGAAGAGAATACACTAAAGAATGACTAAAGCAATTAAGAATATATTAATGAATTTATAAACAACATAAATAGTGAAAAGAAAAGAAAAAGTAATAACTCCATTTCTATTTCTTATATGCTAGATAAGTCCAACATTTTGTAGGAAGGGGGTAGTGAAAATAAGAAAAATTAGTCTGAATCAAAGAAAAACCAACCAATGAAAAGTATTAAAAGTTGTGATATCTTAGATAGTATTTCAGATATTGATAATTCAGTATATTACATATAAAATTTATTTCCTTTTTAGGGATAATCCCCTATTTTCTAACAAGAATATTAAGAAAATAGAAATTTTTAATCGTAATCTTCAAGTGTTTCATCAACAGTTTATTCCTCAAGTACTCCTAAGGATGGAAAGAATCTCAAACAAAAGACACCAATTAAAATATTTACCAGTCCTTAAATAATTGAAAACAACAATTATTAAGATTAAAGATAAATTAGCGAGTTGCCTTAAAATAAAAATAAATAAGTTGATTAATTTAATGAATATTAATAATAATAACAGCATTAAAATGATATTTATTTCTCTTAAAAATAAATTTTTAACATGAATACTAATATTTCAACAACTGCTTAGTAATCTCATTAAAACAAAGATAACTCTTAATATGCTTTTGAAAGTGGAAGAAATAATTCCTTTCATAATATTTCTTATCTTATATTAAATGATACTTAAAGGCTTTTAGCTACTAATAATAGAGAAGATTTAGACATAAGCAGACAGAATTAAGATTTAAACAATGTCACTTTTAACTTTGAATTGCAAAATGACTAGGAATAGAACCCTTTTGATTCACAAAAAATTAATTCATAGGACTAACCTATGTTAATTGAAGAAAAGAGTTCCCTAGAAGTGAAAAAAGATTTTCCAATTAATGTTAAGAAAAATCAAAGCACAGAAGTTAAAATGAATAAAGAAAGCCCTAAGAAAAAATTATTCATTTAAATTAGTCATAATGAAAATGAATAAGATGGATAAGACATGGATATTTTAATTTAATAAAATTCTGAAGATCATTTATTCTAGAAATAAAATAAAATTAAAAACAAGCTTTAGCAATATTTTTCAAAGAAAAAGTGTAAATGTAATGAAGTCCTTGTAGTTGATGATAACTAATTCAATTTGCTTGTAATGATTAAATTACTTTAATCCTATTCGATTATTGCTGACTAAGCATTTGATGGATAGAAGGCTTTGGATTTAGTAATTGAAAAAACTAAAAATTAATGCTGCCCCCACTTTAAACTCATTCTAATGGATATAGATATGCCAATAATGAATGGATATTAATCAACCTAATCTATCCTAGATTTTTACAAGTAAAAGCATCCAAACATCAATCCTCCTATAATATCTGCTTGTACTGCATTTGTCAGTAATGAAGACAAAGCTCAAGCAAAAAAAAGGGGAATGAAATTTTTCATTGGTAAACCAATCCAAGTATTCCATCTTGACTTCGTTTTAGAACAAAGTCTATTAAAAAAGAAAAAATGAATGGATAACATCTCTCTTAAAGCAAATATAAATAAATGTAAGCAACTCGTACTTAATTTCAAAATCAAAAACTTAATTTAAAATTAATTAAATACCGTAAAAATTATTTTTTTATTGATAAATCAATCATCAATTTTTAATTTATACTATTTTTTTAGTATTTAATACATAATAAAAATATTATTTTAAGTAGAACTAGCTTAAAATATTATACATTAAATTCTAGTATGTATTTTTTTTAATATTAAATGAGAAAATAATGTATTTTTTTTTGTGGTTATGAAGCTATGCAATCGCATAAAACCCTCATTAATTAAGAAATTGAATTGATGAATAAACAAATAAAAAATTGCGATAATTTATTTTTTGAAGAAATTGATATTACTTTTATATAAAAAAATGCAAAAAGAAAGGTAGCAAATTTCGGAGTTATTAATAAAGATAGAATAAAAAAGTAAATTTGATTTAAGTAAATAGAAGGATTTAGGAGTTTATTTCTCTAATTTAAGAGATCTATAAGCTTTGAGAATAGAAATAGCAGATTGCTGTTATTTTGGTGAAGAAGGTTGTAAACTTATTTATGAAAATATATAAGAGACTAGCCATGTTAGACATTTTTAATTGATTATTGGAAATTCAAATAAAATTTCTTCTAAAAGTTGTTTTTTAATTGGTAAAATTCTGAAAAAGATGCCTGATTTGTAAGAGTTGGTTCTTATCATTCATAGTTACAACAATATTAGTGATTAAGGGTGCGTTGGCTTAAAAGAAGGAATAAAGTATTTGAAAAATTTGAAGTCATTAACTTTGAAAATATACAGCGAAAACAATATTTAGACAGATGGATGTATTGCTATTACTGAAGGCATAAAATTACTAAGTAATCTCTCAATTCTTTTCCTGAAAATAGAGGGACACAATTCTGTAGAATGTCTAGGAGTAAAGCATGTCTGTGAGTGCATAAATTCTTTAAAAAATTTAGAAAATATAAACTTGAATTTAGGGGATGGTAGCATGTTAAGTAAATAAACAAAAATTTAATTTAATCTCTAAGAATTAAACAGATTAATTCACCTGAAAATTCATATTGGAAATTTCAACTCCTTTGGAAAGCATGGAAGCAAATCTCTAGGAAATGGGTTTAAATTTACAAATCAACTGAGAAGTCTTGATTTAAAAGTAGGATGCTATAATGATATTGGTGAGAAAGGGTGCCTTTATTTAGCATAAGGAATAAAGCAACTTACAAGTTTACATAATCTAACTTTTGAAATATTGCCATAAAATAATATTACATATGAAAGCATTTCTTAATTAGGTGAAGCCTTGTAGAATTTGAATTAACTTAAGCAACTTTCTGTACATATAGGAGACTCCTTAGATTTGGATTCATTTAGAAATTTAGTTAAAGGTATAAATAATTTGATAAATTTGAATTCACTTTAATTAAGACTCATTTAACTTGATGATGAGAACGATCTAGACAGAGATGAGAGTTAAGCAAACAGTCGTTTTGATAATCAAATTGTTAATTTAGCAAGACAAGGCTTTAATAAGCTGAAAAATTTATAAAACTTGAATCTGTTTATCCCTGTTTTATCTAGCATATGTTTAATAAATTTAATAAATGACTTATAAGATTTAAAAGAAAATAAATTTGGGATATACTAATTAGATACATTAAGGTTTTAAAGACAAGAAAATGAAATTAGAAAACTCAATATAGGTACAGCCAATTTCATAGAATTAAAAGATTATGGTTTATAGATGTTACTCAATAGCATTGATGCCTTTTAGAATCTTAGGATGCTTAGTATTTCTATAGGAAGTTAGAGTCATATTACCATTGAAGGAATTAAAAATTTATGTAAAAAAATATAAAATTATGAAAATTTGATTTGCTTAAAAGTAGAAATAAGACCCTCCAACTATATTGGTATATTATCTGTTATGGATATCTCTGAAAGTATAGCTAAACTTAAAAAATTATTCCAAGTTTAACTTTAAGTAGAACTTGAAGAAATTTTAGCTAATGATCTAGAAAATGAAAAATATGACTTAAATTAGATCATCTCCTAAATAAATAAAAAACTAACACAGCTGCCTTTCCTAAATTAAATAAAAATTAGCTTAGGAAATAACCTAACAAACCTATCTAAATAATTTTGTCTAAGAAAAAATAAAAGATTGGTAGAGTACTCATGAATATAACTGATTAACCAAGCACTTTATACTTAAAAGAAAATAATAATTATAAATTAATACTCTCTATATATTTCTATCAAATTTTATTAATAATAAAAATATTAATCACTCTTAAAATTTTGGATAAATAGCATTAATAATTTTAAGAAATTTGAGGTTTTATTAATCTTCTTTTTTAATTTATAACTAAGTTTTTAAAGAAAGACCAATGACACCAATTAATCATATGAAAATTTATTTTTACGGTTTTTTTAAATAAATTACAAATTTTTAAAAAATTTGTTGGTTTCTTTCATAGAAAATAACAAAAAAATATTTGTCTTATTTAACTAATAATTTGAATCTATCATAAATATTTTATTAAAACACAATTTTTTTAGTTGAATAAGTATGTAGAAATAAATAACTGTAATAGTATAAAAGAATTATATTTGTAAATTAATAGCATTAAATAAATAATTCTTTCAACGAACTAAAACAGTTATTAAAAATCTACTTATAATACATTTTTTTCTTCTTTTCTTTTAAGAATATTTATTGAGAGAGAGTATTATTGATTGATTGATTGATAAATTATTTTTTATTTGTCAGCAAGATTAACCAAAAAAGAAAAATTGTAAAATTGAATATGAAAATAGAAAATAGAAAATGTAAATAAAATAAATAAAAATATCTAATTAAATAAGCAATGAAATGTATTTAAAATTAGAGGCAGTTATTGATATATAGACATTAAAGTTTTTAAATTATATTAATATGTTTTATTTTTGTTTAACTTGCACTTTCTAAAATTTATTTTTTCAGTTTCTGTTTTCTCACTTTCTCCAGCTGGTAGTGTTTCCGCTGCTTTCCTTTTTATCGTTCTTGTTGTTATTGTTATTGTTGCTGTTGTTGTTGTTGTTGTTGTTAGAGTTCATGTTGTTACGAGAAAAGCCACCAGATTGATTTCCGGCATTAGGATTTCCAGATTGAGCAGGCTTAGAGTAAGAAGGCTTGTTGTTAGAGTAGGTATTGTTGCTTGAAGTGTTACCGATACCTCTCTTCATGAAGCCATCATTAGGATTACCAGATTATTAGTTGTTTTGTGCTTGAGATGAGGAAGGAGCATTGGTTCTGCCACTTTAGAATTTGAAGGGAGCAGATTATTACTCAACAGGCTTAGTGGTGGCCTAGACCTTAGTAGTTCTCCAGGCGTTGTCATCCTTTTCAGTTTAGGTAGGAGGAGCATTATTTCTAGAGATACCTTTATCTTCAGTTTTGGTAAGGGTGTTTAAGGCAGCACCACGGGTGATAGTGTTAGAAGGTTCTTTCTTTTCAGGGCGAGTAATTTCAACAGTTCTCCATTGATCTTCCTTGGTTTTATCAGATAATCTAGGAGCTTTTTTTAATTAAAATTAGATTTTAGATTTTTTAAAATTAAACAATAAATAAATAAATTTAAAAAAGATTAAGTTTACCATCATCAAAAGAGGGAGGAACAATTTCTTTTTCCTTTTCAACAATTCTCCAACCAGCGTTACTGGTCTTTTCAGATTGCTTTTCTTATTGTTCCTTTAATTGCTTTTCCTTTTCTTCTTATTGCTTTCTCTCTTCTTCTTCCTTTAATATTTTGATTTATTATTATTAATTTTAATTTAAAAAAATAGATTTAAAAATTTTACCTTCTTTTGCTTTTCTTCAATGAAAGCAGTCTTGGCGTTTTCTAAAATTTTCTTCTTGAATTCCTTTTCAATTTGAGTCTTGAATTGTTGAATCTTAGATTCGTATTCAACCTTTCTTTGTTGTTAGATTGATTGGAAGAATTTTTCCTTTTATCAAAAACAAAAATTTAATAATTCATTCAAAAAATGAAAGAAATTAATATTTTTTTTTCAAAAAAAAGCTAATATTACTTTGAATTGTCTAGCAGCTTCCAAAGTTTACTTTTGTTTCAAGTTTTCTTCGAATTCAGCACGAGCATTATCAATGTGCTATTAAATGTTTTCTTCCTTTTCAGCTTTTTCAATAATCTTTTTCACTCTATCAGCTTCGGTCTTACGAGTTTCTCTTTCGATGTAGTCAATCTTAGTGAAAGCTTTTTTGTATTTATTTTCTTGGTTATCTTTAATTTTATCTTAGACATCCTTCTAGAGTTCTTATAAAGTTTAGAGACTGATGGGTCTGAGATCTTCTTCAGTCATGTTTTCGATTTTAATACCTTCAATCTTAGCAATTTGAGGACCCTTAATCTTGATGATTTCAGTACGAAGTTACATCTTAATCTTTAATTCATTCAATTCGTGTTATTCACGGAGCTTCTTTTGTTCAATCTTTTGATTGTATTCATTGATCTTTCGTTATCTCTCATTTTCTTCATAAAGTTAATCTTCATATTCTCTCTTAACCTTTTCTTAGTTGAGGGACTTTTCTTTCTTAATCTTGTATTCACGGATTTCTTTGTTACGAACACTGAGAATTTGAGTAGAGCTTTCGAGGTATTTTTGAGCATTCTAGTTGAGCTCAGTTTGCTTTTTGGTATCGTTAGCTTATTGTTCAAGGACGATGTTGGAAGAAATCAATTTAGCAGCTTGAGCAAGATTGATGATATTAGAGGAAGCATTAACATAATCGTTTTTAGCTTTAGTGGGATTGAAGATAATAACCTTCTTTGATTAATCAATTCTGCAGTTAATTTAGTTTGAAGAACTAGAACTAATCAAACAAGAATCGCAGGTTGCAGGAGATGAGAAGCTAAGGAATTTGTAAAGATTTTCAATATTCAAAGTCTTATAAACCTTAGAAATGCTGTTCAAAACTCTGTTAATGAGGTTTTCTTCAATAGGTTTAATGTATTCAGAGTAGGGACTTTCACGGAGGTAAGTGAAGATGGGTTCAACCTTCTTAGAAATGTTGAAAATATTGATTTCATTGATGGTAACATTGAAAAGAGTGTTGATTTGTTCGTTAGCAAAATCGTTGAGGTTCATTCTCAAAACCATGTTGATAATTTCTTCTCTCTTGGGAATGAGCTTGCTGGTACCTTTTTGTAATTAGGCAATCTTCATACGAGAGTCTTCATTTTGAGAGTTTTCAAGAGAGTTAGAAGGAATAGATAAAACACTGAGTAAGATCTAGTTGGTAAGCTTTCTCTTTTCTTCTTCAGTAACGTTGGGGAGGTTCTTGTGGATGAAGAAGTGATTGTAAAGGAAGTAGGTGTGATAACTGTAGTATTTGGAGTTCCAGAAAATCTTGCTCAAATAGTAATAGTATTAAGAGAGCATGTGTTATTTGATAGGAGCAGTAACCTTACGTAAGTTTAAGAGAATGCTAATATCTTCAAGTTGGGTAAAGGCATGAGAGTAGTAACCCATTTAGAGAGAGTAGTTAGCACAATCTAATCTGACCTTGATCATGTAGTCACGAGTATCACTGGTGAAAATATTAATGTGATTGGGATTCTTGTTAAAATCAACATCTCTCTTCAAGATTTGTTCTAAGAAGTTGTGTTAGTTTTCAAGGAATCTCTTGAATTCACGAGTTCTGTTGTACTTCTAACAGAATTCCAAAACCTTTTCAACGGTGGTGGTGTAAACTTCTTCAAGTCTCTTGTGGAACTTAGAGTTTTCAATAATGTACTTGTAGTTTTCTAAGATTTAACGCAAGACCTTCTTGATTTGAATTTCCTTCTTCTTTTAGCTGATTGATAAATAACTAACTAATAAATCATGTTCAATTTCTTCTGATTCGATATCTCCACAAGCTTTAACCTTTTTAGTAAATAAAACCAATTTTAACAATCAATATCTAAAGACATTTTTGGTAGTTTTTTTCAAGAAGATTTTCATTTTTTAATTCCTGTTTTGAAGTTCAATGAATGCTTTTCATTAAGTTATTAGCTTTTTTGAGTAGAATTTTTAATTCTTTTTTTGTAATTAATATTCCATTCAAACTTTTTGTTTTGCATCTTGAAACTTTTTAATTTATGTTAATTGCTATGGAGAATGTTTCATAATATTTAAACTGATAAGAAATCACATTTATGCTTGCTTGCTTTGCTATTTGATTTAACTTCTATTGATATTAACTTATTTCTGAATGGAAAAAATGAAGAATTTGAATATCTGATTTCTATTATGAATTAAAGATAAATATACTCTTTGCCAAAAGTATATCTATGTTTTTTTATTTATTTTTGATTAAAACAACCAAACAATGCCTCAAAAGAAAATCTCCTAAAAAACAACTAAGATCAAATTAAATGCAAATAATATTTTATTTTTTAATTACATCTTCAATTGAGAATTATTAAATCTTGGAGTTGAACAAAGCTTCTAAGCTGCTACGAATTTGAAGCAAAACACTTTCCAAAGAGGAGGAATAAGTAGCTTGGGTAAAGAACTTATATTATTTCAAAGCTTCTTCAATGCTATCAGTTTCATCAACAGCAACGCAAACCTTAACATAGAGGATCTATTTTCATAAAAAATTAATTTTAATTACTAAGTTCGCATTCGTTTACTAACTAAAATGAAAGCTTGATTTAAAATTGTATAAAAATTTTACGAAAATCTTTTCTAAGTTGATTGTCCAAGTAATTTTACGCTTTTAGCATAAGTAATCATGCATAATTCTTTGGATGTTTAAGTCCATACCTTCATTTTGGATTCTTTCTATAGTTGTTTAAATAAATACAAATATGGCTTCATTTACTTAATATTATTTTAAAATTACCTTCCATAATTTTCAAGAATTATTCATGCTTGATGTACAAAATATTATTGGTAGCCATGGTTTAATTATGATCTATCTATCTTCTTTATTAACTTTTTAGCTTTTTCTTTTTCTTTTATTTTAATAATTAATAATGAAAAGATTCTATATGAATTTACTTATAAAAAAGTGTCTTAAATCTTTTAAAAATTCTGAAATATATTATTTTTTTATTAAGACCTATCTATTATTTGCTATTGAACAAAAAATTATTACATACTTATCCTAAATAAAAATCAACTATTCATTTGTTCATTCATTAGATAAATCACACTCAAGTAAAAAGTGATTTTATCTACATTAGTCTATATTATACTTCTATCTATTTATTTTTCAATATTTAAAATAATTTTTGAAGCCATTTAAAATCTAAATTTGATTGGTAATACATATTAAACAAAAATATTTCATTTTTTAAAACTCTTATTACATTTTATATTTAATACAAGACAAAAAAAATAAGATTTTAGCTTAAGTTAATATTATAACTCTAATCATTATTTTATTTTTAATATTTAATATTTATATATATATGTAGTACCCTAAGGCACTGCCTTTTTCAAGGCTACATACACGAATAATAACGAAGTATTAAAATTTATTCAATCTTTTTAAAAATTAAATTTTTGAAAATTAATATGTTAATTTTTTAGTTACTATGTTTTTGGGATTGTTCATAAACTAAAAATTAATTCAAGAAATTTAATTCTAAAATTTAAATTTTTCAAAAGCAGCATAAAACTATAACCTATAACATTAGTTTAAAAATTACTTAAATTATTTTGATTTAATAAAATAAGCTAAATTTACAATCAGCTACAATATTAATAATATATTAATTATGTTCACAAACCTTTTTTTGTTGATTATGATTGAAATAAACCAATTAACTTTTTAAAAAATTATTATAAATATGTATGAAGATTATTTTAAATTTTTTTAATTTATTGCAGGATGAGAAGCCAAAGAAAAGAAATAAACAAAAGATAAATATCAGATCACCTAAAGAGGAGAACTAAAAGACTGCTAAAAATTTTCTTTAAATTATAATGTTAAAAGAAAAACATCATTCAAATTAATTCATAATATTTTTCTGTGTGTATTCAATTGTTATTATTTTCTTACAAAAGGTGAAAATAAATAAAAGTTTCTTTATTTTGTGTGTAATCAATTATATCTTAACTTTCTCATAACCTCTTCATCAGATATTCATTTTAAAATAATCTGAATATATTATCAAAATTTATTTTTCAATTATCTTTAGTGAAAAATTCTTTATATTTCCCCCTCCTGAATTGGTTTACGATTTTTTTATGATAAATAATTGAATACTTGAAGATTTACAGTTTTTATTTATATATTTCACAAAAATTAACATTAAAAAACTTCAGCTTATTCATAATAAAACACCTTGAAGAGCTTTGAATTAAATTAAAAAAAATATTTTAAAAAATACTCAAATCAACAGAAAAAAATAATTAAGATAATCAAAATATTAACATTAAAAATATAATTTTAAATATTTTAAAATTTAAATGTTCTCACTTTATTTGTACTTAATTGTTTTTTGATCCTCAAGCTATTTAGATAGATACAAGTTTTGGACTTTTTAATAGGAATTTAGACCTAACTAAAGATTATTTGAACAAAGATATTTACAAATGAGTATTAAAATTTCTAAAATCTGCATATCTGTGTTATTTGAATTCATTTTGAGGGTTAGTCAATCTAACTTTTATCTTTTAATTTCTTATCAAATTTTCTTTCAAATTTATTTAAAGAGTTTAAAGATTAATACACTCACTTATTGTTTTTCCAAAGCTAGATGGAAAAGTCTTTGAAACACCAAGTGGCAACTGTAAATGTAAGCTTTACAAGTTTTTCAATAAATTTAAATTGTCATAAAGTTATTTTTATGAGGTTTGGTTAAAATCAAAAGAAATTATTTATAGCCTCAATTCTTTTATTTAGAATAACTTTTCTAAAATTTTTGGGAAATGAAATTGTGAATAGTTTTACTCTAGATTATATTAAATGTCTAATTTTTTGAGGAAAGCTAAGTTAGACAAGTTTTTCTAAAATTCTTGTGCTAATTTTTCACTAAGTTATGAATTGTTAAAGGAAAATTTAAGTTCTTCTAATTAATTCTACCTGCTTATTAGTTAAGAGTACTCTAATTAATCAGATTCAGTCAAATTTTCTAAATTAAGATTCAATTTTCTTAAATTTGGAAAACTTTGTAATAATTTAAAACCAAATTTTAAACTTTAATTTGGAATCTAAGCTAGATCTTCATCAAAAATTTCATGGAAAAGCAATTTTCTCAGGTTTAGATTCTGGTTGACATTTTCTTCTAATTCCAATTGATTATCAATTTTTGAATCGTTTATTGAACTGCGATCAATTATTAAACTCAATTTCTCTAAATTTTAGATTTTAGAAGTTATTTTATTAAGATGATGTGATTACTAACTAGTTAATAAGTTTCCATTAATTTTGAGTTTCAAAGATCTTAGTTAATCAATTTCAGAAATTTTGTTGACCAATTCTTCAAAATTAGTTGGTGAATTTCGAGTTTTTTCTACTGAGAGAATCAGCTTTTGAATTTTAATGTTTTGTGCTATTTTATTTATGCAATCTAAATAAAATGATTGAGATGTGTGCTATGAAAAAACCAACTCAAGCTTTTAGAGATTAGTAAGTTTAGATATTTCTTCAGCTAATTTTTCAGCTTCTTCCTTATTCAAATCATTGCCCTTCATGTCTAAGGAGAGTCCTAATATATTTTGGCTATTTAACTATGAGATAAGATTTAAGAGATTCTACTAAAATCCATTAGAGTACCTATTTTTAATATGAATCTAATGATATTAAATTTCTTTATTTAAGATATCAGCCAAAATTTTAATTTATTTCTATTCAATAGAAATAGAAGTTTTTTTGAAAGAAATGATAATCTATTTGTTTTAACTATAATTTTAAGCATCATTCTCAAGACTCTAGAGCTGAATATCATTCAATGATTCAATCTTGAAGTGAACTTCTTTTTCCTAAGCATCTATAACTTCTTCAATATTAGAACTAAAATACTCTTCAGACATTTTATTTATTTTTTTTACTTTTTAAGAGCTGATTAATTAATTAATAATTTTTGAGATGATTTACAAAATATCTTTCTGATTTTTAAAGATACTAAGTCAATAAATCCATTCCTGATATAATTTCTTTTATAATAAAGATATTTGCTCTGAAAACTAATTTCTTTTACTTAAATAATATAAGAATAAAAATGAATATGTATACAATTTAATATTTTAATTAGTTTTCTTTTCAATTTACAATTTATTTTTGAGAAATTTTTTATTTTAATTATTTTAAATGTAATACTATTTTAATAAGAAATTTAGTATTTATTTTATTAAACTTACTTTATTTAATTAAAGAAGAAAAATCTACTTGAACCTCTTTTAACATAAAAATTCTATTTACCATATCTCTCTTAAACGCTTTTCATTCTAGATTAAAATTATATGAGCTAAAAGGGCTATCAAATATTTTAATTTTAATTCTTTAATTCTATGAAATTAAAATATATTTCTTGATTATTCTGTGTATTTTACTCAAAAAAAATGAATACATGAAATTCAAAATTCAATTTTATTATTAATTTATTGAGATATTTTAATTTTTTTTAAAAAGTGGTTATTGAATAAATTTCATATTTTAAGTTCTTAAACTGCAAGGTTTTTTTAAAATGTAATATTATAAGCTTTTAAAAGATTTATTTAGTTAATTAATAACAATAGATTCCAGTTTTAGATCTAATATTAAGATATATTTTGTATAACAATCTCTGTTTCATTAGAGAGTTCGTTAATCCATTGTAGTAGTAGTTTTAAGGTTTTTTCTTAAACTATTTTTTGTTGTCCCTTTAAAGATATAAATTCTTCTGAGTTTAAGCTTGTTATTGTTGTTTAGGATGATAGATGATATATGAAGAAATACGGGAACGAGCTCAAAATCCTAAAAGTCAAACAGCCCTCAACATTTTCTCGACAACCCTCCAAAATGGGACTTAAGATAGGGGGAGGGGGAGATAAAAATATATGAGGATTTACAGTATCGATTTATAAAATTATCTTCATTATGGGAAATATGTAATTTAAACCAGGCTCTATTAAAAACATATTGAGAATAAAGCTAATTTTTAAGTGGAATTTAGTAAATTCATATGGAGGAAGTAGAGAATAATATGTTTGATGGAAATTAGTATTAAGAAGATATTAAAATAACAAAAGTGCATACTAGCTATTTTTAAATAGGTGTCATAAAATATTTTGAAGAGTTTTAAAATTTAATAATAAAAATATTGAAATCACATAAAAAGTAAACAAAACAATTTAATTAAAAATTCATGTTTTCTTTATTTTTTGTTTGTTTTTGTAACTTATTTTGTTTTAAGTATATTATTTTTTTAATACTTCAAATTACTGAGATAGATACAAGTTTTGGTTTTTTTAATAATAATTTAGATCTCTTTAATTCCGATTTGAAGATATGGGTAAAGAAATCATCTTAAACTTCACGATAATGTTTACCTTAGAATAGATTTTGAGGATTAGTTAATCTAACCCTTATCTTTTTATTGATTGTTCTTCCTTCATTTCTACCGAAACTTATTGTTAGACTTGAAAGATTAATACACTAACTGATCATTTTTAAAAGGCTCTCTTCTTGATGAAAAAATATTTAAAAATAATTATTATTAGCCCTAATGTAGCTAAGTGGCACTTTTAAGTATAAGCTTTACAAGTTTTTCAATAAATTTAAAGTGCCATAAAGTTATTTCTCTGAGATTTCTGTCAAATCACCAAAATTATCAGAAATAATTTAGAGTTTCAACTCTTTTATTTAGATTAATTTTTCTAAAATTTTTGGTAAATGAAATTGTGAGTAGTTTTTCTCTAGATTATATTAAATGTCCAATTTTTTGAGGGAAGCTAAGTTAGACAAGTTTTTCTAAAATTCTTGTGTTAATTTTTCACTAAATTATGAATTGCTAAAGAAAACTTTAAGTTCTTCTAATTAATTCTATTTGCTTATTAGTTAAGAGTATTCTAATTAATCAGATTCTGTCAAATTTTTTAAATTAAGATTTAATTTTCTTAAATTTAGAAAACTATTTAATAATTTAAAACCAAATAAGCTTTAATTATCAATCTAAATTTCAAGGATTAATTTTAGATTATGGTTAATATCCACTTCTAATTCCATTTGACTGTCAATTTTGGAATTTTCTTTAGAGCTACTATCTATTATTAAGCTCAATTTTTCTAAATTTTAGATTTTAGAGGATATTCTATTTACAATATATAATTATTAATATGCTAACAAATCTCCATTAATTTTGAGTTTCAAAGATCTTAGCTAATCAATTTCAGAAATTTTGTTGACCAATTCTTCAAAATTAGTTGGTGAAATTGGAGTTTTTTCTAGAGAGAGAACTAGCTTTTGAATTTTGATTTTTTGTGCTATATTACTTATGCAATCTAAATAACATGATTGAGAAGTGTGATATGAAAAAACTAACGAAAGCTTTTAGAGGTTAGTAAGTCTAGATATTTCTTCTGCTAATTTTTCAGCTTCTTCCTTATTTAAATCATTACTCTTCATGTCTAAGGATAGTTTTAATATATTTTAGCAATTTAATTATGAGACAAGAGTTAAGAGGTTCTATTAAGATCCATTAGAGTACCTATTTTAAATAAGAATTTAATCATATTAAATTTGTTTATTTAAGATATCAGCCAAAATATTAATTTATTTCTATTCAATAGATATAGAAGTTCTTTTGAAAGAAATTTTAATCTATTTGTTTTAACTATAATTTTAAGCATCACTCTCAAGACTCTAGAGCTAAATATCATTTAATGACTCAATCTTCAAGTGAACATATTTTTGCTAAGCATCTACAACTTATGAAATATTACTGGTAAAATAATCTGATGACAAATCTTCTATTTTATTTTTACTTTGAATATTACCACTCAACAAAGCTTATAACATTTTTTCGATTTTTTTTTCTTTTAACTTGATTTATTTTTAATTAATTCATTACTTTTTGAGAAGCTGAATTTTTTTCCAATTTTTTAAAGACACAAAGCTAATAAATAAATTCAATACCGATATAATTTCTTTTAGAAGAACGATTTATGCTGAAAACTAAATAGTTTAAAATTGATTTTTGAGAAATTATGTATTTCAATTATTTTATTTCAATTTTTTTTCGATACATAATTAAAGAAGACAAAATTGCATTTATTTTTAATTGAGAAATTTTATATTTAAATAAATTATTTCAATTTTCCTTACTTAATTAAAGAAGAAAAAATTACATTTATTCTTAGATAAACAAAAATCTATTAAAAACCTCTTAAGATATAATAATTTGAAATTAAAGAGCTACCATTTTTGAGAATTCGATTTACTTAGTTGTATAAATTTTAAACCTTACCCTTGATTATCATAAACAATGAAAAATCTATCATTGAAATATTAAATTTGTAATACCCCCTCTTCTAAGAGGTAAATTCAAGATTCAGGATTATTCTTTGGCTTTTTAGTGTTTTTATCTGGCCAGCCAATACTTAGACGAAAATTATGAAACTCCACAAAAATAAAATCTTTTTTTATGAATTCATTTAAAATTTCACATTTCCCAAATTTTAAAAGGCTAAATTAAAAGTTTAAAATTATTTTTATTCTCTTAAATTTAATGATGATAAATTTCTATCTCATTAAATTTTTGTAAGGTAAATAATTTCACATTTAAAGATTTACATTATTTATTTATATTTTTCAAAAAATTTCTATTTATTTATTTATTTATTTTAAAAGTTTAATTTTAGTTAGTTAATATTTTCTTATAATTTTTAGTGAAATATTTTTTACTTATTTTGAAGTAAATTATTTTTGAGGCTTCAAAAGATTTAGTAAGATACAAGTTTTGGTGTTTTTAATAAGAATTTAGAATTAGCCAAACTTTACTTGAACATGCTTAATTGCAAAGATGTAAATAAACTCTAAACTTATCTATATTTGCAATGATGGAATTTATTTTGAGGATTAGTGAATCTAACTTTTATCTTTTATTTGTTTCCTTTTATTTCTTCTTTCGAATTTATTTTTAGATTTTTTAGATTCATACACTTGCTGATAGTTTTTACAAAGTACTTTACTGGAAAAGTTCTATAAATATCAAATGGAACTTGCAAATGCAAGTTTTATAAATTTTTCATCAGATTTAAACTGTCATAAAGTTATTTCTATGAGCTTTCACTAAATCCAAAAGGATTAATACATAGCTTCAACTCTTTTATTTAGACTAAGCTTTCTAAAATTTTTGGCAAATGAAATTGTGAGTAGTTATTCTCTAAAACACATTCAATGTGTAGTTTTTCTAGGAAAATCAAGTTAGAGATACCCTTCTAAAATTCCTCTGCTAATTTTACACTAAGTTACGAATTACTGAAGAAAACTTTAAGTTCTTCTAATTAATTCTACTTGCTTATTAAATAAGAATACTCTAATTAATCTGATTCTGTCAAATTTTCTAAATTAAGATTCAATTTTCTTAAATTTGGATAACTATTTAATAATTTAAAGCCAAATTTTAAGCTTTAATTAGGAATCTAAGCTAGATTTTTATTAAAAGTTTCGTGGTAAAACAATTTCCTTACGTTTAAATTCTGGATGATATCTTCTTCTAATTCCATTTGATCTTTGTTTTTTTAATTTTCTAAAAAGCTAAGATCAATTATTAAGCTCAATTTCTCTAAATTTTAGATTTTAGAAGATATTTTATTTAAAATATGTGATTGTTAACGTGTTAATAAGTTTCCATTAATTTTGAGTTTCAGAGATTTCAGTTGATTGATTTCAGAAATTTTGTTCACCAATTCTTCAAAATTAGTTGGTGAAATTGGATTTTTTTCTAGTGATAGAACTAGCTTTTGAATTTTGATGTTTTGTAATATTTTATTTATGCAATCGAAATAACATGATTGAGAAGTGTGCTATGAAAAAACTAGATAAAGCTTTTAGAGATTAGTAAATCTAGATATTTCTCCAACCAATCTTTCAGCTTCTTCATAATTCAAATTATTTTTCTTCATATCTAAGGAGAGCCTTAATATATTTTAGCTATTTAATTCTTAGATAAGAGTTAAGAGATTCTATTAAGATCCATTAGAGTACCTATTTTTAATATGAATCTAATCATATTAAATTTCTTTCTTCAAGATATCTGCCAGGATTTTGATTAATTTCTATTCAATAGAAATAGAAGTTTTTTTGAAAGAAATGATAATCTATTTGTTTTAACTCAAATTTTCAGCTTCTTTCTGAAGACTCTAGATATGAATATCATTCAGTGATTCAATTTTGAAGTGAACTTATCTCTCCTTAGTGTTCTTGATATATTTAATATTAGTGCTAAAATAATCTTATGACATTTTTAGGTTTTTTTTTACTTTTAAAGAGCTTATCTATTAATTAATGAGTTATTTTTGAGAAGATTTATAAATTATCTATGTGATTTTTTTTAAAGATAAAAATTTTTTAATCTAATCTTTCCAAATAAAATTTCTTTAAAAATAAATGCTTATATCAAAACTAATTTCTATTACTGAATAATATAATATTGAAATTGTACATTTCAAATTGATTTAATATTTTTCTTTCCACATTTTTTAATTGAAAAGGATTTTTGAGAAATCATGTATTTTAATTATTTTATTAAAATATCTCAAACAAATTTATTGACAGAAAATTATATCATGAATGGAAAGATCTCTTTATTTTTTTACAATGATCTTTTGAGATTTATATAAAATTATGAATTCATTAATAATAAAAATACAATTACTTCATAATAGAACAATTTTTTTTATCTAATAGAATCAAATTACCTTAATAATATATTAAAATAAAAATAAATATAAGAAATTCTACAAAAAAATAAATAACCCTTTGAAAATTCGACTATCAAAATAAATGTTTTAAAAGATATTTTTATACATGAATAGATACATTAAATCTAATAAATTTTCTTGATTTTACAGTTTTTAATTTCTACATTTTATTAAAGAAATTTTCTAAATTAATTATTAATTTTACAATTTAGTTATTCCTGTTTCAAAAAATAATATTCAATTTTGAAAATTAATTTTTGACAAATAAGTAAATATTTTTTTTAAATTTAATTCTTACTAAACAAAATAACAAAAAATAAATGAGCTAATACTCATTAGTTGAATAAGAATAATTTTTTCACTTCTATTCTATTGTATTGCTTGATAATTAACTGAATGTTTAAAATTAATTTATTGTCTAGGTGTCTTTTTTGCCTCCTTTATAGTTTTAGTCTCTTATTTTTGAAATTGTATTTTCTATCTAGAAATATAAATTATTTAATAGGAATAAATAAATTTAAAATTTAATTGTAAATGGTTACCTATTCATCTATTTGCTATGAGGTAAAAATGAAATTATGCTGTTCTTATTCTGATTTTAGATAAAAATTAGATAACTATAGTTATTATAAAGATGAGTTGGATCTATTCGAAGTTTTTTTAATACTTTCTCTAATAATAGTATTTTGTTAACTTTTATTCTTTATTACATTTTTAATGAGTTTCCATTATTTATGTATTTTATAGAAACTTGTTTTTCTAAACTTTAAAAATTGAAAGGCTTAAGGAAATGTTTAGGATAGTTTATAGAGTGCATTTTTCATTTTATTTGAAAATTTGTCTTCATCGCTAATTCTGATGATCATAGAATTTGATAATAAATAAATAAAACTCATTACAGCTATCAAATTACATAAAAATATCAGTATGTAGCCTGTTATTAATATCGTAGATGAAGGATTGCTCTCATTTACTATCATGATTAAGAATAAAAAGTTGAAATTAAGTATTGTCATCATTATTTTTTCACAATCCATTAATTTAATGTTTTTATGTGGCTATTTAATTACTAGGCTAACTGTATAAATTAATAAAATTACTATGATTAAGGTTATTTTGAAAATATCACTCAAATTTAAGTTAATCACAATCATCAGAATAAGTTTTTAGCAAATTTTAATAATTTCCCAATTAAAGCAATTCATTTTATATCCCTGATAAATGACTCCATAGACTATAATTGATTCGATATTTTAAATCTAATGATTGTGGTTTTTTATTGATTTTAGTTTTTTATTTAAGAGGAAAGGGATTAAAAGGCACCAAATGATACCCAGTGGTAAAACAACGAAAAGGATCAAATTAATATGAGAATTTGTGTAGCATTAATAACTTAAATCTGAAATTAGTTGATACTAGCTACCTACTTTTTTACAAAAAACCCCAGAAAGTATTATTTTAGTTACAGAAGGTTGATAGAATAAATAAAAAAAAATAAAAGAAGTTTTTAGGGAAGTCTTTATAAACTTCTTTTTAAATTCTTTGCTATAACTTTTTGAAAGATCTATCCAATAGTAAATAATGTTAACAAAAATATATTAAATGATTAGACTAACACATTAGACAAGCAGTCTATGCATCCATATAGGAAAATTATAAGAATTCTAAGATTAAAAAGAAAAACAATCAAGGTTAGTAATAGTTAAGTTCACAGGATCTCCAAAAGTATTTACTGAGGCACTGAGTTCATAGGGATATTAAAGCCCAAAATTAAAAGCCAATGATGTTATTTAAAGGTAGTGAATAAATATTTTCATCCAAAAAGCAACATTTTCACTTGAAGAACTAGATTTACTGGTAATGAGCAAGTCTATTTTCCTAAATAAAATTAATTTTATTCTAAAAATTTTTTTATCTATTAGGTTTCCTACACATAAAGCAAGATATATTGAATAAGATAGTAAGATTGCTGAGAAATAGGCATACTAATATTTAAGTTCTTTACATTTAATACAATATCTACCCCTTTTACCATACGAACTATCCCATGCTTGTTAAAATTTATCACAACTATCACATAAAGGTCCTATATAACCCTCTAAGCATCTATTTTTAACATTATTTTGCATTTCTGAACACCCATGAGACTAACAAACATAAATTTGATCAGTAAATACATTTTCTCTCCAATATTCATCTTAAAGTGTTATTTAATCTTTATAGCATTTATTGGCTTCTGCTGGACAAGAAAGGCATGCTAAATTATTCATATTAAACTCATTCGGCATTACTAATTAGTATTTCCCTTCTTAACATTCACGACATCTGTTTAATACAATTTAATTAAAAAAATTAATTTGATTTTGATTTCTTCATCTAAAAAAAAAATTTGGTTTTTCTCTAAAATATTCAAAAGGGGAGGGGGAGAGTATATAATAAATATTTTTTTCATCTAATAAATTTATAAAATATCAAAAATATTAGAAATTTAAAGATTTTTTAAATCCAAATTTTTTTTTTTTACGCATTTGATTTTATTATTTTAATTTTATAATATTTAATTAACACTAATATTGTCTACATAAATTTATCAAAAATGTTTAGTTCTTAATGAAATTAATTTGGTAATAAATAATTAAACTCCAAATCATAAGAAAATAAAAAATAAATTAAAGAAAAAATTTATTTACTCTATAAAACCATTTTCCTGTTACATTATTTCTCCTCTGACACAATCCCTAAATTTAAGAGTCAAACTATAAGTAAGTTACTTCTCATCAAATTGAGGATTAGATTAGATTGAAATTTATTATGTTTAATTTAATTTGTATGATAATTATGCCTAAAGCTAAAATACACTTAATTATGCTTTCCTCTCTAAACTTTAGCCTTATTTAATTAAAACTTAAGGGTTTTAATTTTGTTAAATTTTTAGAAAATAGCTAATTTATTCATTTTGTATCTCAAGAGATTATGGATATTACTATGATTTATTGAAATCTAATGGTTTTTTGTATTCATCAAAAAATGCAAAATAAATAGCTTCATTAATAGTATTTCCACTCTAAACCTCATTTATTTCATTACTTTCAATAGTTCCTAAATTTTAACTAACTCTATTTATTGATCTAGGAGAAGAACCTATATCCTCTCCATAAAAGAAACCTAAAATAATATTTATTAAATTTAATCATAAAAAAGAAAAAAAATTAATTTACCTTAATTTTTTCCAAATAAATTATCTTTAAATATAGATTTATTTTCTAAGAAAGTTTATTTATAAGGACCATACCATATTCCTCCTCCTATTTAAGCTTCATTATAAAGAAATATGGAGTTTTTAAGATCTAGTAAGTTAGAATAGGATAGTGCAATAGCACCACCTTTTTCTTAAGTGGCAATATTATTTGAAAAAGTAGAATCATATATGCTTATATTCTAGGAGTATGAAAAGAAAATAGCCCCTCCTGAACTATATTTTACTTTGCAATCATTAAATACTGTGTTATTTATTTGTGTAAAATATTCATTTTAGTTATGAATGTAGATAGCCCCACCATAGTCTGATGAAGAAGAATTGAAAAAACCACTTTTAAGAATTTTTAGCTATTTGACTTACTAGATATTTAGAGATCCACCCATACACTTATTTTAAATATTTGGGGGTGATTCGCAAGTTATATTTATAAACTGAGAAATATTTATTTATAATAATGACAAGTATTAGCAAGATATTGCAGTAGTTGTTTAAGAGGTTATTTCTTGAAATGTATTATTTGAGAATTTTACTTCACCTCCTTAAATTTTGAAAATAGAGCCTTTGAGTAGGAAAATTTTATTGAAATGGGAGTTCATTACTGTTCCACTCAACTATGAACTAATTGAAATACTGTTTACAGCAAATTATGAATTGATTATTTAAAGATTATTAATCATGAAAATATAGGTCAATATTTGTATAAATTCAAAATTTTAGTTGAAAAAGCAGTTATTGATTGTTAAATTTTAAAATTAAACCCCATAAGTAAAAGAAGGGTTTACTAAATCCATTAAAGAGTGTGTTGTTTTCAAAAGACCTATATTGTTATATGATTCTATTTTACAGTTATAAAATGAATTTACAAGTCCTCCTTATATTATTATGAAATATTTTATTTCATCAAGGTTGTTATTAATACCATCATTAAAATAAGTCAACTTTCTATTTTCCTAACTGAGAAAATCATCACTTGTTGCTTCAAAGTTATATATTGATAGACTTACAATTTTTTGAAATTTTAAAATTGAAAACATATTTAATTTTACATTTTAAATTATTATCTTATTTATAATAACTGTAGAACAATTTTCAAATACTAAAATACTAAATTAAAAACTTGAATTTTTAATAATCAGATTGTTAATCACTATTTTATTGATATTAGCAAAAAATAAAAATGAGATTTTCTATGTAATAACATTTTAGATTTATAACTTATCTATTTTTACTTAATCTATATCATAAATGTTCACAAGAGGACTTTGGTAAGTTATATTTTAGTTTTAAATAGTGACTTTTTACCAGATAAGTTGCTAACTATTACTAATGTTAATAGGTTTTACAATATCTTGAAATTAAAAATAAACTTTATCAAAAATAAATTGTTATATTTTTTAATATGGATTAAGAATTAATACATTCTCTTCTGCTGTATATTTTATTTGGATATTCGAAAATAGTAATATTGAAATTTATTTTTTGATAAAAGTATTATCACTTATCAAAAGAGTAGTTATATTTTTATCATCAAGATTATTTCTAACAGACTGCAATTGTATTTAGGTTTAATTTGTAAATATCTCTTCATAAAATATAGGAATATCACACATATACTATTCAATTTCTTCAAAAGATATTATGTATTACCCTAATTATTTTCTTTATTAGTAAGTTACATTTTGTAATTACTGATGCTATATAATTAAAAAATAATTTTTAGTTTAAATTGGAGTAGAAGAAATAATTACCAATGAATTAGTTTCAGTTTGTGTTTACATAACTGTAACTTCTAGACTTACTTTTTCAGATAGCTGTTATAAATCTAATTTATTTGCATAAATTTAGAATAAACTTGTATCCGTATACCCATAAATCATTAATTCTTTCAGCTATTTTAAGGAATTATAATTTTTTTTGAAGAATAATATTTGAGGATTGCGTAGTTCAATAAAAGTTTAAATTGTATAAACTCTCTTTATATTTAATTTTACTAAATGAAATCCTTATTTTAATATGAATATAAAAAAATCTTTTTCGATATGGGTAACTGACACAATATTGGAATATTTAAATTAGTTAACTTAATAGTAATTTATTTTTTAGAAAGAATTTCTGTCATAAAAAATACATGTAGAAATTCCAATTAAATAAATGAATTCATTTTCAATCTAGATTTTCTAATTTGATTACACTGTATTTTACATAGCCCCAATATAATTATTTTGAATTACATCATATATCAATGTAGATTTATTTGTTGAATAGATTAGCTAGTAAGATTATTTTGATTTATTTATGATGTATGATTAGATTATATTCAAACTCTATTATTCAAATATCATTTTCACTTGGATATTTTATTACTTATCAAATAGAATGCTATAAATCGTTAATTTTTGCTAAATCTAAACTCCCAGTAATTCATCAATCATGATTGCCTTTTTTAAAATTATAATTAATTATTTAAAAAAGTTAGTTTGGTTAAATTTTACTTTAAAAGGATATTAAAAAACATCTATTACTTCTGATTCTTTTGAACTAGAAATTTAAAATAAAGAAAAATTTCCACTCAAATATTAGATTATCATAATATCATTCTAAATGATTTCTATATTTGTAATAGATTTACCAAAAACTAATTTGTTAATAGGGTTAAATTAATTAGTTTATGGGTTTAATTATTAGATTAGAGAAAGATGATCTAAGCAATAAATGTTAAAGTTGTTATGCCTTATCAGTAGGCATCTAAAAGGTATTTAAAATATTAAATATTCATAATTTTAAATGTCTATTATATGGTATTCCCTTAAAGACACAAAAATAATTATTTTTTTCTCTGAAATTTTTTAAAAGAAGAAACTGTATCTTTCAAAAGTTTGTAAGCATTTAACTTTTATTTATTTTTTGAGCTTTTGAGAATAGATTTCTTTAATTTCTACAATACCAGAATTTTGATTTAGTTATGCTACAATACCAATTTATTTAAAAAATATAAAGGTATTTTCAACTGATTTATCTAAATTAGCTGGATTGTCAAAAAATGTATTACTGATATCATAAATTTAAATTGAAAAATCAGGAAAACTAATTAAAATTTCATTTGTATCTTCAATTAAAAATGGTTAAATTGAATCAATAGAGTTGTTATTTAACTCATAACTATATGTTATTAAATAATTTAATGTAGAAAATTAGTAAACTTCTATTCCTTTTGCTGAAACTAATACAAGCAAATCAGAAGAATCTATTAAAAATATATAACTGCCATAGCTAAATATGTTTGATGCTTAAGTTTCAAAATTTATAGCTATCATATTTTTAGATTTAGGAACACAATCATTCAGATATAAAACTGTAAAAGAAGATGATCTTAGATAAATTATAACCTAAATTTTTATAAAAATTTTTTAGTAAATTAATTTGAAAGTAAAAAAAGATTGTAAAATATGAAATTTACGATCTAATTTCAAAATTTACAACAAAATCTTATCTTGGGGTTAGAAATTTCTAAATCCCCCTTTTAAAAAATTTTTATTCAAGATACAATTTTTAATAAGAAAAATGATAAAATTTTATTAATATTTTCTCTCCCCTCAAAAAATAATTTGTACATTTTAATTTTCAAAGTAAACATAACCTAATGCCTGTGGATTGTAATATCTACAAGTAATCTAAAAAGCTTCTAAAGAGAAAGAAAAGGAATATTTCTATAGTTCAATTAATAGTAATTATTCAGTTTCAAAATTATATTTGAAGGATAAATCAGCTTTTTCTTAATTATATAGATTTTTAAACATTTAGCTAGATTCGTATTCTTTAATTAGCTAGACTGATTACTAAGAAACTTAAAATTTTTATACAACATAATAATTAATTGTAATAATTGTATTATCTTTAACAAATATTCCATCTTTAAAGTTCACTTCACTCATCTAATTCAAAAATTGAAAGTAATTTCCATACTCATAATTGATGAAGTAGCCAACGTTAATATCTCTATTGAGTATATATACAAAAACTAAATTTAAATCTTCAAATAATTTAAATTTAAACTCAAAAATATAATTTGTCTTTTTTGTCCTTAAGTTAATTGTAATGTTTTTATTTAGCAAATGAAAAGTTAAAATATTGTTAAAATCTTAAGTAACTAGAATATTTGTTGTTTATTCATAACCAATGGCATAATATTATTTTATATTTTTAATCACTTAAAATTATTAATCACACAAGTAATAATCATCTGTAATATAGTAACTCTATTATTTATAAATAAACTAGTAGATTATGTCTTTTTCTAATTCTATAAAAATATTCTATTAAAAACTTAAAAGAAATTAATAAATTTACCAATAGTTTCTATTTCTTTTGTAATGAAATTAAAAATACCTAAGATATTATCAGTAATAAATCCAACAATTTTATCTCTAAATTTAGTTTAAGAAATTAGAAATTGATTATTTTATCCTTATACAACTATCTTACTAATAAGCTTAAATTTTATGTTTTTGATATCATTGAACATTATCACTTCTCCATTTAATAATTAAATGAATTATGAGTTCTATTCATAATTATTACTAATTGCTTATTAGTATTTTTAACTCTCAAAATTAAAAAGCTTAAATTTTCCCTTGTTTTTAAAAACTAAATAAATATTATAAAATAACGGTTTTCTAATTACTTCATGAGGAAAGTACACAGGATAGTATTTCTAATTATTTTAAATTTAATTAAAAAAAATTGTAGGAGTATCTGGAGAGGAAAACTGGGTTTTTATTAGGGTTTCTACATTATAAATAAAACTACCTTAAGGTATGTTAAAAATTAAATATTTGTTAAATTTCATGAAATTCATATTTCTACCTTCGTCTATTTAACCAATAATAGAATTTGATTATAAGTCAAAAATCTTAGGAGGAATTCTATCTTATTAAATAAAAACTCTTTAAAGACTTTTAAAGTAGTAAAATTAGACCAATTGCCAAGCATTTTATTATACTTATAGTATTACATTTTTATTAGTTTGACTTGGGATGTTAAAAATAGTCAAAGAGATTTTAGGCTGATCTTTGCATTTAGAATAGATAAAAACATTATTTTCATCAATTATTTAAAAATAATTAAAAAAATAAAAAGCATGAACAAAATTTAGTTATTAGTACTATATACAGTAAACAAGTACAGTATCTTAATCTGATAAGATGTATAGATAATCACCATAGCTTTATATTACTTGGTATTATATTTAGTAACTTAAGTTTAAGTTATAGTTTAAGTGATAGCCTACTACTCCTTGGATTTAGTTTAATGTGTATATGTTTAATTAACCATTTTCAAGTAATAAAGCTATTACAATAAATTTATCCGTTTTTAAAAGAAAAAATTATTTAAAGTTTTAATTTATTTAATAAAATTATTGCTTATAAATATCAAAAATCAAATACTCCTATCTATTTGTTTTACCTAGAACTAAATAATTATCTTTTAAGACAGAGAAAGAGATAATAAAATTTACATATCTAGAAATATTTGATTTTTTATTTTCATTAAAAATTATATTAAATCCATGTAAGTAAATTATGCATATCCCTTCATCAATTTCCAAATTATAGACATTAATAATGTATCCATAGTTTTATGTTATTTTACCACTTCCATATCTGCTAAAAATGTAGGGAGACCCATTTTAATTAGAATTTGTTTGAATTAATTATATCAAAAATCTGTTTGAAAACACAATATTTTCTTATTTCTCATCAAATAAAAATTAAAAAGATTAAGAGTAGTAATCTATATTGTAATCAGGTCTGCTAAAATTAAATTATTAAATCACTTATTAATCATATTTATTATTTTGGTACTAATTAATCAAATATTGTGTTTGATTTGCAGAAAACGTAAATAGATAATCACTCTCTGTCTTTATTATTAACTCATTTTTAAAGATTACATTATTTTGAGGAATTAATTTTAAATCATCTATTTATATTCTTAAAAATCCTTTTTAATTTATAATAAATAAATTTGAAATTAAAATTATTTTTTAAATAATTACCATTTTATCCTTAAAGGAGTATTGTTTATGAACTATTAACAAATTTACAATAATCTAAACTTCCTAAGTCAGGATATTTCAACTCAATAGCCTAATTTTTATTTATTAAGTATTAAAATGTTTTCTTCATATTTTTTTAGTTAATTCAAAATAGATTTTTTTTTTAAATAATTATGTTAAATTTTTAGACATTAAAAAAATTAAATTAATTAAAATTTTTAATTTAGACAGCAATATTTATGGTCTTAGGGGAGGATATAAAGTAATTAATATTTTTTCTGTAAAATAGTCAAAAAAATACATTTGTTTGATTTAGTTGGTAATTTCCTTAATTTATGGTACTCAATAAGTAATAGCCTTTATTAGAATCCTTTTAATCAAGGAGAATTAGCTAAATAAAATTATCTTTAAAACTAGTGCAAATTACTTTGCTTACATTCTTTAATTTTTAGAAGCTCTTAATCCTTTTATTGACTGTGTCAAAAAAATAAATTTTTTAAAAGTTACTATTGTAGAGCAAGAGGATATTAATATCACTGAAAAGAAAAGCACTTAAAGATTAATTATTACTATTAATTTTTGATTTTTAATACTCAATTTCTATCTCTAAATTTTTTAATTCAAATTTTATCAATTAAGGTTAATAATCAAATTATCTTGGAGAATTGACAATACAACCCAAATTATCCTCTTTTTAAGGTTAATCTTCTAAATTTCTTAATTAATTTTAATTTTTTTGTTTTTTTTTAATTTCTAATTTTGATTCTCCCTTAATTGATTTATTATAACCAATATCAAGATTTTCTTCTAAAATTCTACCTTACTGTTCAAGAACTCTATTTTCAAATGAAACTGTGATGATTTCAAACTAACTTCTATCTAAATCTATTATTATAAGCTAATTATAATTAAAACCACATATTAGGAAGTTTTAAAGAGTAACTGGGTTAAAGAAATATCCTAAATTGAAGTATTCAATATAGTTTGTTTAAATATTTATTCTCATTAAGGTATATTAGTCATTTTACAATACAATTAAGGAATTATGTCTTAAGAAAGCAAATGAAGCTGTTTAATTAAACCTTATTTCAAAATATGGTATTAACTCTGGATATTTATAGAAAACAGCCCTTTCTTAATCAATTGCTATTATCTTTAAGTAAAATAAAATTATTACGAACCATTTGAGTTCAAAAAAATATTACTCTATCTTGACCATCAATTGATATAATTTCTATTGAGAGAATATCTAAGTCTTTTGCATCATCTAACCTCTACATTTCTTATTTAATTCCATTGATCTATCTCAATTCAAAGCAATAATTAGAATTTTAATCCTATCCTCCATTACAGTAAAACTTGCATGAATCCGTTTCTTTGTCGTAAAATGTAGATTCATTATTTATGCATTTATCGTTTTGGCAGCTAGTACCATTATTATTTAGAATCCATCCTTCTTTACATTTTAAACAAATCTAATCTTAATCGCAAATTTAGCAATTATTGACTTCACATATTTTGCATTCTCTTAAATAGCTGTTGGCATATTAACCTTCTTAGCAACTACTTACACAGCTAGTTCCCTAAAAATCCTTTTTATTAATTTAATTAAATAAATATTGACTTTTACAATTTAACTATAATTACTTCATATTTAGTTTATTGACAAAATATGCAATTTGTACTATCAAAACACTGCTAGCAATCTTTAGAACATTACCCACATTATTGCAAATCTATATTAAAAAAGTAACCTTACTTCTTGCAGTCTTGCATTTTTAAATTTTAAGCTTTTACTAAGTATCCAGTAAAACAGAAAACCAGCAACATAAAACACTAAATCATTTCTACTTATTTTTACTACTTGTATTATTTACTTTTTAATTTAAAAATTAATATAATTACAGTTGATATACTCTATGTATTATTTTTTATAATATTTTTTAAATCAAAAGTTATTTTTAGAATAAGGATATCTTAATCCCAATGCCATCTCTATTATCTATTATTTTTCTAGTTTTAGTTTGCTCATCTTTTATAAAATTTATTTTTTAATTATTTAAAATAAGATAAATAAATATAATTTTCATTGTAAATTTTAAGAACTTCTTAATTTGAAAAAATAATGGAAAATAAATATTTTAAGCCATGATTATTAATCATGGAAGAGAAGGATTGAAATTCTTTAGAGTTTCAGAAAATATTTTTGAAATCTGAGTATGAAAAAAATGGATTTTTATAATTTTTATGATATTTTGTTAAATAAAAAAGGGGAGAGGAGAACAGTCAGGCTTTGTTAAAAAATGAACAAAAGCTTTATTTTCTATTTTTTTAAAATCTTCAAATTTTTAAATTATTTTAAAAATTAACCTTCATTTTTAATTTTCTACCAAATTTCAAACTATTTAAAAAGGTTTACAAGTAATATTAAAGATATGTGCAAAAGATTAAAGAGAAAAAGTATTAGAGGTTATCAAATTCACTAGAAATTTTTGAGATGAAACATAAAAAGATCAAGAAATAATTATTCTCAGATTTATATAGATTTTAGTGAGATGAACATATTTTAATAAACAAAATAGCAAAAAATAAATGAATTAACTATTAGTATAATTAGAATAATATCTTCACTTCTATTATATTGTATTGCTTGATAATTAACTGAATGTTTAAAATTAATTTATTGTCTAGGTGTCTTTTTTGCCTCCTTTAAAGTACTAGTCTCTTAATTTTGGAATAGTATTTCCTATCTATAAATATAACAAATTATTTGAATAATTAAATTGAAAATGTAATTGTAAATGGCTACCTATTCATCTATTTGTTATGAGGAGAAAAGGAAATTGTGCTATTCTTATTCTGATTTGAGATAAAAATTAGATAATTAAAGTAATTATAATGATGAGTTGGATCCAGAAGAAATTTTTTTAATATTTTCTCTATTAATAACATTTTAATAGCTTTTATTCTTTATTACATTTTTAATGAGTTTCCATTATTTATGTATTTTATAGAAACTTGTTTTTCTAAAC
Organism: Tetrahymena elliotti 4EA; assembly: GCA_000231825.2. Classification (NCBI taxonomy): domain Eukaryota; phylum Ciliophora; class Oligohymenophorea; order Hymenostomatida; family Tetrahymenidae; genus Tetrahymena; species Tetrahymena elliotti. The sequence goes on along the minus strand of JH720302.1, from coordinate 533,328 downwards.
TTTAAAAATTGAAAGGCTTAAGGAAATGTTTAGGATAGTTTATAGAGTGCATTTTTCATTTTATTTGAAAATTTGTCTTCATCGCTAATTCTGATGATCATAGAATTTGATAATAAATAAATAAAACTCATTACAGCTATCAAATTACATAAAAATATCAGTATGTAGCCTGTTATTAATATCGTAGATGAAGGATTGCTCTCATTTACTATCATGATTAAGAATAAAAAGTTGAAATTAAGTATTGTCATCATTATTTTTTCACAATCCATTAATTTAATGTTTTTATGTGGCTATTTAATTACTAGGCTAACTGTATAAATTAATAAAATTACTATGATTAAGGTTATTTTGAAAATATCACTCAAATTTAAGTTAATCACAATCATCAGAATAAGTTTTTAGCAAATTTTAATAATTTCCCAATTAAAGCAATTCATTTTATATCCCTGATAAATGACTCCATAGACTATAATTGATTCGATATTTTAAATCTAATGATTGTGGTTTTTTATTGATTTTAGTTTTTTATTTAAGAGGAAAGGGATTAAAAGGCACCAAATGATACCCAGTGGTAAAACAACGAAAAGGATCAAATTAATATGAGAATTTGTGTAGCATTAATAACTTAAATCTGAAATTAGTTGATACTAGCTACCTACTTTTTTACAAAAAACCCCAGAAAGTATTATTTTAGTTACAGAAGGTTGATAGAATAAATAAAAAAAAATAAAAGAAGTTTTTAGGGAAGTCTTTATAAACTTCTTTTTAAATTCTTTGCTATAACTTTTTGAAAGATCTATCCAATAGTAAATGATGTTAACAAAAATATATTAAATGATTAGGCTAACACATTAGACAAGTAGTCTATGCATCCATATAGGAAAATTATAAGAATTCTAAGATTAAAAAGAAAAACAATCAAGGTTTGTAATAGTTAAGTTTACAGGATCTCCAAAAGTATTTACTGAGGCACTGAGTTCATAGGGATATTAAAGCCCAAAATTAAAAGTCAATGATGTTATTTAAAGGTAGTGAATAAATATTTTCATCCAAAAAGCAACATTTTCACTTGAAGAACTAGATTTACTGGTAATGAGCAAGTCTATTTTCCTAAATAAAATTAATTTTATTCTAAAAATTTTTTTATCTATTAGGTTTCCTACACATAAAGCAAGATATATTGAATAAGATAGTAAGATTGCTGAGAAATAGGCATACTAATATTTAAGTTCTTTACATTTAATACAATATCTACCCCTTTTACCATACGAACTATCCCATGCTTGTTAAAATTTATCACAACTATCACATAAAGGTCCTATATAACCCTCTAAGCATCTATTTTTAACATTATTTTGCATTTCTGAACACCCATGAGACTAACAAACATAAATTTGATCAGTAAATACATTTTCTCTCCAATATTCATCTTAAAGTGTTATTTAATCTTTATAGCATTTATTGGCTTCTGCTGGACAAGAAAGGCATGCTAAATTATTCATATTAAACTCATTCGGCATTACTAATTAGTATTTCCCTTCTTAACATTCACGACATCTGTTTAATACAATTTAATTAAAAAAATTAATTTGATTTTGATTTCTTCATCTAAAAAAAAAATTTGGTTTTTCTCTAAAATATTCAAAAGGGGAGGGGGAGAGTATATAATAAATATTTTTTTCATCTAATAAATTTATAAAATATCAAAAATATTAGAAATTTAAAGATTTTTTAAATCCAAATTTTTTTTTTTTACGCATTTGATTTTATTATTTTAATTTTATAATATTTAATTAACACTAATATTGTCTACATAAATTTATCAAAAATGTTTAGTTCTTAATGAAATTAATTTGGTAATAAATAATTAAACTCCAAATCATAAGAAAATAAAAAATAAATTAAAGAAAAAATTTATTTACTCTATAAAACCATTTTCCTGTTACATTATTTCTCCTCTGACACAATCCCTAAATTTAAGAGTCAAACTATAAGTAAGTTACTTCTCATCAAATTGAGGATTAGATTAGATTGAAATTTATTATGTTTAATTTAATTTGTATGATAATTATGCCTAAAGCTAAAATACACTTAATTATGCTTTCCTCTCTAAACTTTAGCCTTATTTAATTAAAACTTAAGGGTTTTAATTTTGTTAAATTTTTAGAAAATAGCTAATTTATTCATTTTGTATCTCAAGAGATTATGGATATTACTATGATTTATTGAAATCTAATGGTTTTTTGTATTCATCAAAAAATGCAAAATAAATAGCTTCATTAATAGTATTTCCACTCTAAACCTCATTTATTTCATTACTTTCAATAGTTCCTAAATTTTAACTAACTCTATTTATTGATCTAGGAGAAGAACCTATATCCTCTCCATAAAAGAAACCTAAAATAATATTTATTAAATTTAATCATAAAAAAGAAAAAAAATTAATTTACCTTAATTTTTTCCAAATAAATTATCTTTAAATATAGATTTATTTTCTAAGAAAGTTTATTTATAAGGACCATACCATATTCCTCCTCCTATTTAAGCTTCATTATAAAGAAATATGGAGTTTTTAAGATCTAGTAAGTTAGAATAGGATAGTGCAATAGCACCACCTTTTTCTTAAGTGGCAATATTATTTGAAAAAGTAGAATCATATATGCTTATATTCTAGGAGTATGAAAAGAAAATAGCCCCTCCTGAACTATATTTTACTTTGCAATCATTAAATACTGTGTTATTTATTTGTGTAAAATATTCATTTTAGTTATGAATGTAGATAGCCCCACCATAGTCTGATGAAGAAGAATTGAAAAAACCACTTTTAAGAATTTTTAGCTATTTGACTTACTAGATATTTAGAGATCCACCCATACACTTATTTTAAATATTTGGGGGTGATTCGCAAGTTATATTTATAAACTGAGAAATATTTATTTATAATAATGACAAGTATTAGCAAGATATTGCAGTAGTTGTTTAAGAGGTTATTTCTTGAAATGTATTATTTGAGAATTTTACTTCACCTCCTTAAATTTTGAAAATAGAGCCTTTGAGTAGGAAAATTTTATTGAAATGGGAGTTCATTACTGTTCCACTCAACTATGAACTAATTGAAATACTGTTTACAGCAAATTATGAATTGATTATTTAAAGATTATTAATCATGAAAATATAGGTCAATATTTGTATAAATTCAAAATTTTAGTTGAAAAAGCAGTTATTGATTGTTAAATTTTAAAATTAAACCCCATAAGTAAAAGAAGGGTTTACTAAATCCATTAAAGAGTGTGTTGTTTTCAAAAGACCTATATTGTTATATGATTCTATTTTACAGTTATAAAATGAATTTACAAGTCCTCCTTATATTATTATGAAATATTTTATTTCATCAAGGTTGTTATTAATACCATCATTAAAATAAGTCAACTTTCTATTTTCCTAACTGAGAAAATCATCACTTGTTGCTTCAAAGTTATATATTGATAGACTTACAATTTTTTGAAATTTTAAAATTGAAAACATATTTAATTTTACATTTTAAATTATTATCTTATTTATAATAACTGTAGAACAATTTTCAAATACTAAAATACTAAATTAAAAACTTGAATTTTTAATAATCAGATTGTTAATCACTATTTTATTGATATTAGCAAAAAATAAAAATGAGATTTTCTATGTAATAACATTTTAGATTTATAACTTATCTATTTTTACTTAATCTATATCATAAATGTTCACAAGAGGACTTTGGTAAGTTATATTTTAGTTTTAAATAGTGACTTTTTACCAGATAAGTTGCTAACTATTACTAATGTTAATAGGTTTTACAATATCTTGAAATTAAAAATAAACTTTATCAAAAATAAATTGTTATATTTTTTAATATGGATTAAGAATTAATACATTCTCTTCTGCTGTATATTTTATTTGGATATTCGAAAATAGTAATATTGAAATTTATTTTTTGATAAAAGTATTATCACTTATCAAAAGAGTAGTTATATTTTTATCATCAAGATTATTTCTAACAGACTGCAATTGTATTTAGGTTTAATTTGTAAATATCTCTTCATAAAATATAGGAATATCACACATATACTATTCAATTTCTTCAAAAGATATTATGTATTACCCTAATTATTTTCTTTATTAGTAAGTTACATTTTGTAATTACTGATGCTATATAATTAAAAAATAATTTTTAGTTTAAATTGGAGTAGAAGAAATAATTACCAATGAATTAGTTTCAGTTTGTGTTTACATAACTGTAACTTCTAGACTTACTTTTTCAGATAGCTGTTATAAATCTAATTTATTTGCATAAATTTAGAATAAACTTGTATCCGTATACCCATAAATCATTAATTCTTTCAGCTATTTTAAGGAATTATAATTTTTTTTGAAGAATAATATTTGAGGATTGCGTAGTTCAATAAAAGTTTAAATTGTATAAACTCTCTTTATATTTAATTTTACTAAATGAAATCCTTATTTTAATATGAATATAAAAAAATCTTTTTCGATATGGGTAACTGACACAATATTGGAATATTTAAATTAGTTAACTTAATAGTAATTTATTTTTTAGAAAGAATTTCTGTCATAAAAAATACATGTAGAAATTCCAATTAAATAAATGAATTCATTTTCAATCTAGATTTTCTAATTTGATTACACTGTATTTTACATAGCCCCAATATAATTATTTTGAATTACATCATATATCAATGTAGATTTATTTGTTGAATAGATTAGCTAGTAAGATTATTTTGATTTATTTATGATGTATGATTAGATTATATTCAAACTCTATTATTCAAATATCATTTTCACTTGGATATTTTATTACTTATCAAATAGAATGCTATAAATCGTTAATTTTTGCTAAATCTAAACTCCCAGTAATTCATCAATCATGATTGCCTTTTTTAAAATTATAATTAATTATTTAAAAAAGTTAGTTTGGTTAAATTTTACTTTAAAAGGATATTAAAAAACATCTATTACTTCTGATTCTTTTGAACTAGAAATTTAAAATAAAGAAAAATTTCCACTCAAATATTAGATTATCATAATATCATTCTAAATGATTTCTATATTTGTAATAGATTTACCAAAAACTAATTTGTTAATAGGGTTAAATTAATTAGTTTATGGGTTTAATTATTAGATTAGAGAAAGATGATCTAAGCAATAAATGTTAAAGTTGTTATGCCTTATCAGTAGGCATCTAAAAGGTATTTAAAATATTAAATATTCATAATTTTAAATGTCTATTATATGGTATTCCCTTAAAGACACAAAAATAATTATTTTTTTCTCTGAAATTTTTTAAAAGAAGAAACTGTATCTTTCAAAAGTTTGTAAGCATTTAACTTTTATTTATTTTTTGAGCTTTTGAGAATAGATTTCTTTGATTTCTACAATACCAGAATTTTGATTTAGTTATGCTACAACACCAATTTCATTAAAAAATATAAAGGTATTTTCAACTGATTTATCTAAATTAGCTTTATTGTCAAAAAATGTATTACTGATATCATAAATTTAAATTGAAAAATCAGGAAAACTAATTAAAATTTCATTTGTATCTTCAATTAAAAATGGTTAAATTGAATCAATAGAGTTGTTATTTAACTCATAACTATATGTTATTAAATAATTTAATGTAGAAAATTAGTAAACTTCTATTCCTTATGCTGAAACTAATATGAGTAAATCAGAAGAATCTAATAAAAATATATAGCCTTCATAGCTAAATATGCTTGATGCTTATGTTTAAAAATCGATAGCCATTAGATTTTTAGATTTAGGAACACAATCATTCAGATATAAAACTGTAAAAGAAGATGATCTTACATAAATTAAAACCTAAATTTTTATAAAATTTTTTTAGTAAGTTAATTTGAAAGTAAAAAAGAAGGGGGAGTAAAATAATACAATATTTTAATATTTTTTTTCTCTTTTTATCTTTTCATATTTGAATCTTTTTATGTACTACTTAGAATCTGTAAGAAAATACCTCCTGTAATTTTTAATGTTTTATTCATATGTAAAAATATCATATTTTCTCTCCCCTCAAAAAATAATTTGTACATTTTAATTTTCAAAGTAAACATAACCTAATGCCTGTGGATTGTAATATCTACAAGTAATCTCAAAAGATTCTAAAGAGAAAGAAAAGGAATATTTCTACAGTTCAATTAATAGTAATTATTCAGCATCAAAATTATATTCGAAGGATAAATTATCTTTTTCTGAATTATATAGATTTCTAAATATTTAGCTAGATGGGTATTCTTTAATTAGCCAAACTGATTGCTAAGAAACTAAAAATTTTTAAACATCATAATAATTCGCAGTAATAATTATATTATCTTTAACAAATATTCCATTTTTAAAGTTTACTTCACTCATCTAATTCAAAAATGGAAAGTAATTTCCATGCTCATAATTGATGAAGTAACCTACATTAATATCTCTATTGAGTATATATACAAAAACTAAATTTAAATCTTCAAATAATTCAAATTTAAACTCAAAAATATAATTTGTATTTTTTGTCCATAAGCTAATAGTAATGTTTTTATTTAGCAAATGAAAAGTTAAAATATTGTTAAAATCTTAAGTAACTAGAATATTTGTTGTTTATTCATAACCAATGGCATAATATTATTTTATATTTTTAATCACTTAAAATTATTAATCACACAAGTAAAAATCAACTGTAATATAGTAACTCTATTATTTATAAACAAATTAGTAGATTATGTCTTTTTCTAATTCTATAAAAATAATTTATTAAAAACTCAAAAGAAATTAATATATTTACCAATAGTTTCTATTTCTTTTGTATTAAAATCAAAAATACCTAATCTATTATTAGTAATAAATCCAACAAGTTTATCTCTAAATTTAGTTAAAGAATAGACAAATAGACCTTATACTTTAAAAACCACTTTACTCATAAATGTAAATTTAATATTTTTGTCATTGTTAAACATTATCACTTCTTCATTTGGTAATTAAATAAATTATGAATTCTATTCATAAATATTATTAATTGCCTATTCATATTTTAAGCTCTCAAAATTAAAAAGTTTAAATTTTCCCTTTTTAAATAAAACAAAATATTTCAAAAATCTTACAAAAATAATTGGGGAAGGAGGAGGTAGTTGCTTAATTATATTATTTACTTACAAACATATTTTTTAAGATTTAAGTAAATTATTTAAAAAATTTTTTATTGAAAATTTCTAACATCACCCCTCATTTGAATAAAATTAAAAACTTTTAGTTCATTAAAAGAAAGAAATAAATAAATATTATAAAATAATGGTTTCTAATTACTTAATTAGGAAAGTATACAGGAAAGTATTTCGAATTATTTTAGATTTAATTAAAAAAAATACTAGGAGTCTCTGGAGAAGAAAGTTGGGTTTTTATTAGGGTCTCTACATTATAAATAAAGCTTCCTTGAGGTATGCTCAAGATTAAATATTTGTTAAATTTGACGAAACTCATATCTCTACCTTCATCTATCTAACCAATAATAGAATTTGATTATAAATCGAAAATCTAAGGAGGAATTCTGTTTTATTAAATAAAAACTCTTTAAAGATTTTTAAAGTAATAAAATTAAATCCTTTGCCAAGCACTTTACTATACTTACAGTATTATATTTTTATTAGTTTGACTTGGAATGTTAAAAATAGTTAAAAAGAGTTAAAGATCAGCTTTGCATTTTGAAAAGATAAAAACATTATTTTCATCAATTATTTAAAAATAATTAAAAAAGTAAAAAGCATGAACAAAATTTAGTTATTAGTGCTATATGCTGTAAACAAGCACAGTATCTTAATCTGATAATATGTATAGATAATCACCATAGCTTTAAATTACTTGGTATTATATTTAGTAACTTAAGTTTAAGTTATAGTTTAAGTGATAGCCTACTACTCCTTGGATTTAGTTTAATGTGTATATGTTTAGTTAATCATTTTCAAGTAATAAAGCTATTACAATAAATTTATCAGTTTTTAAAAGAAAAAATTATTTAAAGTTTTAGTTTATAGAATAAAAGTCTTGCTTATAAATATCAAAAATCAAATACTCCTATCTATTTGTTTTACCTAGAACTAAATAATTATCTTTTAGGACAGAGAAAGAGATAATAAAACTTACATATCTAGAAATATTTGATTTTTTATTATCATTAAAAATTATATTAAATCCTTATAAATAAATTATGCATATCCCTTCATCAAATTCCAAATTATAGACAGTAATAATGTATCCATAATTTTATGTTATTTAACCACTTCCATATCTGCTAAAAATGTACTGCTACTCATTTTAAATAGAATTTATTTGGGTTAATTGTATCTAATTTCTATTTGAAAATACGATATTTTTTTATTTCTCATCAAATATCAATTAAAATGATTAAGAGTAGTAATCAAAATTGTAATCAGGTCTGCTAAAATTAAATTATTAAATAATTTAATAATCGTATTAATTATTTTAGTACATATTAATCATAAATTATGATTAATTTGCAGAAAATATAAATAAATAATCGCTCTTTGTCTTTATTATTAACTCATTTTTAGAGAATACATTATTTTCAGGAATAAATTATTATTTATCATCTATTTATATTCTTAAATATCCTTTTTAATTTATAAAAAAATAAAATTGAAACAAAAATGATTTTTTAAATAATTACCATTCTATCCTTAAAGGAATATTGTTTATGAATTATTAACAAATTTACAATAATCTAAACTTCCTAGGTCTGGATATTTCAACTCAATAGCCTATATTTTATTTATTAAGTATTTAAATGCTTTCTTCAAATAATAATGTAAATTTTAATTGAGTAACTCTATTAAAAATAGAATGCAAGATTTTAAAATATTCTAAATATGAAAGAAATACTAATTGCGATTAAAAAAATTATTTGAAAAAGTATTAAATTAATTTAAAAGAAAATTTCAAAATAAAGACAAATTAAGTTATGATAGAAAAAAATTAAAATTTTTAAAGGAATAATGAAGATTAGAAATCCTCATTCATTTAATTTTTATAATCCATCTATTGTTTAATAGTTTACCTACCTTTAATATAAAAGGAATAAAATTAAATACCTCAAATAAATGAGGAATCTAATCAAATTATTGTTTGTATTCTTATCCAATTTTTTTACATTTATTTATATTTAATCTTAATTCAATTGAAATATTTTTCATTCCTAAAAAATATAAAGACTAAATCTACTATTTTCAAAAAAAAAAGAAAAGGAACTATTGGCTGTTGGTTGTTGCATATTATAAAAAAAGTGCTTTAAAATTTTTTGTTTTTTAATCACTTCAAATTTAAAGTAATTAAAATTTTTAATTTGGATAGATTATGTCTTAATAGAGAGGATATAAAGTATTTAATATTTTTTTTAGTAAAATTGTAAAAAAAATACATTTGTTTGATTTAATTGGTAAATGCCTTAATTTATGATACTAGATAGGTAATAGCCTTTATTAGAATCATCCTAATCAAGGAGGATTAACTAAATTATATTATCTTTATAATTAGCACACATTATTTAGCTAACATTCTTTAATTCTTAGAAACTACTAATAAATTTATATACTGTGTCAAAAAAATAAATTTTTTTAAAACCATTATTGTAGAGCAAAAGGATGTTAATATCACTTAAAAGAAAAACACTCACAGATTGACTATTACTATCAATTTGTTATTTTTAATACTCAATTTATACCTATTAATATTTTAATTAACTTTTTATTAATTAAGGTTGATAATCAAATTATCTTGCAGAATTGACAATACAACCCAAATTATCCTCACTTTAATCTTATAAATTTCTAAATTGATCTTAATTTTTTTGGTTTTTTTGAATTTCTATTTTTGTATCTCTGTTATTTGATTGATTGTAACCAATATCAAAGTTTTCTTCTAAATTTCTACCTTCTTGTTTTAGAAATCTATTTCCAAACGAAATTGTGATAATTTCGAATTAAATACTATCTAAATCTACTATAGTATGTGAATTATAATTCAAACCACATATTAAAAAGTTTTTTAGAATAATAGAGTTAAAGCAGAATCCTAAATTGAAGTATTCTATTTAATTTGTTGAAATATTTATTCTAGCTAAAGTATTTAAGTTATTTTGCAATACAAATAAGGAATTATATCTGAAGAAAGCAAACGAAGCTGTTTAATTAAACCTTATTTCAAAATATGGTACTAACTCGGGATATTTATAGAAAACTGCCCTTTCCTAATCTATTGCAATTATCTTTAAGTAAAATAAAATTATTACAAACCATTTTATTTCAAAAAAATATTACTCTATCTTGACCATCAATTGAGATAATTTCTATTGAGAGAATATCTAAGTCTTTTGCATCATCTAACCTCTATATTTCTTATTTAATTCCATCGATCTATCTCAATTCAAAGCAATAATTAGAATTTTAGTCCTATCCACCATTACAGTAAAACTTGCATGAATCTGTTTCCTCATCGTAAAATGTAGATTCATTATTTATGCATTTAGCGTTTTGGCAGCTAGTACCATTTTAGTTTAGAATCCATCCTTCTTTACATTTTAAACAAATCTAATCTTAATCACAAATTTAGCAATTATTGACTTCACACCTTTTGCATTCTCTTAAATAGCTGTTGGCATATTAACCAGCTTAGCAATTACTTACACAGCTAGTTTCTTAAAAATCCTTTTTGTTTATTTAATTAAATATTTATTGGTTTTTATTTTATTATTATTACTTCATATTTAGTTTACTGACAAAATATGCAATTTGTACTATCAAAACACTGCTAGCAATCATTAGAGCATTACCCGCATTATTGCAAATCTACATTAAAAAAGTAACCTTACTTTTTACAGACTTGCATTTTTAAATTTTGAGCTTTTACTAAGTATCCAGTAAAAAAGAATAGTTAAAATATAAAACACTAAATCATTTCTACTTATTTTTACTACTTGTTTAATTTATTTTTGTATTGAAAAATTAATACAATTACAGTCAAAACTAAATGTAGTGTTTTTTATTTTATTTTCTAAAGGAAAAGTAATTTTGAGAATAAGGATATATTAATCACTATCTTATCTTTATTATTCTATCATTATTACTAGCTTTAATTTGATAATTTTTTGTCTAATTCATTTTTCCAATATTTTTTCGAAGTTAAATAAATATAATAAACATTAGAAGTTTTAATTACTTCTTGAAATATTAAAAATAATTAAATTTAATATTTTTAATAATGATTATTAACTCTTGATGAAAGGTAAGGGGGTTTTGGAAAAAAATTTTATAGTTGGGTAATATAAGTTGATTTTAACCTAAGGTGAAAAATTTTTTTAACATCTAAAAATTGACTTGAAAAAATACCTCCATTTTAAATATATTATCATCCAAAATAAAAAAATTATTTGTTACATGGTTAAAGTAAACAAAAAGAAACCATATTTTATATAAATTTGAAGCTTAGTTTAGTTTATGTAATTATTTTGATATAGAAAACCTGATTTAACACAATTTTACTTAATATTAAATATAAAATATTGTAATAAATATGAATAAGTATTTTTTTTTAAGTATCCAATAATTAAATGTGAGTCATTTTGGAATTTATTCTTAGTCTAAATTATCTAGTATATTAACTGTATAATCAACATCTTTAATATTATCATTTTTATTTTAATTATGACTAGTGACTTCATTTTACTATATTTTAATGATTGATTATCTTTGACTTACAGAGTTTCTTTAACTAGCTCTTTCTTAAACAGAGTACCTTCTGTGTTTAAAGTTATAGATATCCTATTTTAACTATTCTTTTTAATCTTGAGTTATTTTTGCTATAACCTTTTCATCTTCATGAGGGAACATACTTATTTTAATTAAAATAAATAAACTTAGTATTTTAAATTCAAAAAAGTTAAAATATTTTTATTTTCTCAAATTTTCGTTTTAAATTTCCTTTCAATTATTTTACTTTTTCTTTCCAAAATCATTCCAAGGACCTATGTTTTTACGAAGAAAAGCTCCATTTTAAGTATCTGATTCACCACCTAAAAACTCTGGAAGATTCTCTTTATCAATCTAGATTTATTAGAAAATTATTATTTATCTAACACAGTTAAATTTTTCATTACGAATAAAAAGAAAAACATGATTTATTTTTAATTAATTGTTAAATTTTATCAAAAATTTTACAAAAATTATTTGATTTTGTTTAAATAATGAAAAAATTAAATCAGGTTACAGTTTCAAGTAACTTTTGCTTGTAATCTTTTCCAAGAATGCAAATCTTGCTTTTTATAGTTTCATTTAGCATAACAGATATAACCTTCCAAAAGACTTAAGCTAATAAAGGACTGTTAACTACATATAATCTTTAATTCAAATAAATAATTTTTTTTATGCTTTCAATAAATAAATAAATTGATTACTTTCCCATAATTTCTGGGTAGTTAGATTCAGAAAAGCTTGTAACGAGTTAAACAAAATTTTTGGCTTCCATAGGCTTAAGCTTCATATCTTTTGCATCTAAAATAGTCAAAGTTTAACCTACATATTTATTAGCTGCAATAGATGCACAGGGAAGTATTTTATTAATTAGTTATTCATAATTTTAATAATAATGCTTTTTCATTCTCTCTTGTGTTGTGATACTATAAAGATCACTAAATGTGACGTTTTTAAATATTTCTATATATATTGGTCTTCCCTATTTTAATCCAAAGAGCGATTTTAATTTAAATAAAAAATAAATAGAAATCTTTCTTTACTTCTTTATCTGTTTTGTGATAGCCATGAGGATAAATCTCTTAAACTTCATCTGACTCCCAAAATACAAAATCCTATTAAAAGAAGGATTATAAATTCACTTTTATATGGGAAAAGCATTAAATTTACTTTCAAAATTGTATCTATTTTGTTTTCTTTGCGCCAATAAAGATGCTCTTTGAACATTTTAATAGATTTTTACATGTCAAATTATCTAGCTTTCATAAATCTATAAAGATATTAATTATTGAAAAACTACGAATCTAAGTTGTTTTCTTATCTTAACTTATTCATTTCTTATATATTCTTCTAATAAGCCTCATTCTTAACCAAATTGCTTTAATTGAAGTAAAACCTTTTTTAGAAAAATAAAAAAATATTGCTTATAAAACTCTACCATATATATGTATGAATCATAATTCATCTTACAAAAATCTATCTAATTCCCTATTAAATATTTATTCTTGGTCACTTTCGCTTTGTAAAGTTGTTGCCGATGTTAATAACTCCATTCTATGCAATAAATTTTCAGGAGTTGAAGCTGGCTTATTTTCATTTTGCTATGTTCTGCTATCGACACAACCCATAATTTCAATAATCTATCTATCTAATACTTAATTTTTCTAATATTAACAGAATAAAGCTTACTTTAATCAAATAATTTCTGTAAAGTCTTCTGATTTTTTTTATAAAAAGATATAATACTTCAATAGCCAATTAATTTATTGTTTATATCATTTCTTCTTTAATTTAATACCATTTTACACTGAATTATCATAGTCCCTTATATTGATACTTCAATATAAATTGGCATTGCTCATTTTGCAATTCTAAAAACTAAAAAGTAAGATATTTCTCAAGAAATTCTTTATTAATTAATATCCCTCTTTTTACATATAACCATATCTTCTTTGAATAAATAAAATCTTTATTCTACTGCAAAACAGATACATTACCTATCATTCATAAACTTGATTATTAATTTATCTTATTTAAGATATCTATCTCTTCTTATTCAGAATCATAAATAATTTGTAAAATCATTTAAAATTAGAAAAAATAATTTCATTTAAATCTAAAAATTTAGTAAATAAAATGAATGTAATTCGAATAAGAGCAAAAAAAAGATTTAAAATTGTTAAAAAGAGTATATTTATGTGAACTTGGTCGATTTTAATATATGAAACCTTTAAAAAAGCATAACAATAAGTCATAATAATTGCTATCTATTCAAGAGTTTAATCAAGTTTCTATAAATCTATAAAATTATGATTATGAGAGGTATATTTTAAATATTTTAATGTTGAAATGATAGAAATATTTGATTAAATGATATTAATGAAATTATTTACCAAATTCAATACTTAAAAATAGTGAAAATTATTATGGATTTTAAGAAGTAATTAATATTTGGAAATTTATTTAAAAAATGTTTTTATAAATTTTATTTTGATGAAAATAAAGAAAAAAAAGAAAAAGATGAATAAGGAAAATGGTTGATTAGAGTAAAAATAAGTGACAAATATACAGTTAGTGAAATGAATTAGCTGACTAGATTTTAATAAGAATTGGAATGTTATTTGTTTGTTTGTTTATTTGTTAATTTCAGTTTAAAAGATTTGTTAAAATAATTTATAAATAAATAAATTTGAAATTAGATTGATTGATCTATTAATGGATGGATGAATATTGAGTGGTTAGATTATTTTAATTTAATTCAATTTTAATTTCAAGTTTCTTTTTGGGATAGTTTTTTTCAAGATTTATATAATATATTTATTGATCCATTTATAGATCCTAAATATGCTGTTATTAAATTATCTTCATCTTTATAAGTTGTCATGCAGCTAAATTGTTAGTCTTCTACAATATCAAAATCACCTTCACTAAAATCATTAAAGTAATGTCCTACTTTCTTTTCTGTAAGTAAATCAAAGATAGCAATATGACCCTTATTAGTAACTAATTATTTAAATTCAAAGAAACAATTTAATAAAAACAATTGAAAAATCTAAAATTTACCAACTACAAGATTTCTTCCATCTATGTCAAAATCAGTAATTTATCCATTTTACAACTCAACATCAAATTAGCAAAGCTCAGTACCTTAAATTAAATCAAAAAAAGTTACATATGTATGATTTCTTTTAAAAATGAATTACCATTTAATTCATAGTGCTTGATTATGTTATCTCCTGATGCTATTAAATGGTTTTTAGAGAATACTATTTTTGTGATTTTTTATTCAGGAATTTAGAAACTGAACTTGACTTGTTTTGTTTTTACATCAATAATATTGACATGTCCATCAACATCTCCTACACCTAAAAGAGTTTCTTCTTTATTTCCCGATATGTGGGTAATTTGAGAATCGTGGTCCCAGAAAATATCTTCTGAGTCTTCATCTAGCTAACCATCTTCACAAACAAATTATTTGACAGTGCAATCCCAAGATGCAGTGAAAAGGGTGTTTATAGAAGTAAAGTAGCAAAGACTGCTGATTGATTCATTGTGGATTGATAATACTTTGACTTTAGATCCATAATTTAAATTAAATATATAGAGCTTATTATCCCAGCATCCAATCGCAAATATTTCATCTTCCTTGATGGGAACAAAGCTGCTAAGGTTAAGATCACATATTTTAAAGCTCTTTATTACAGATTTGTTAGATAAATCACAAACTTTCAAAAAACCATCTTCTCCTATGCTAATAATTTAATTTTGTTTTTTCTTGAGCTTTCTGATTTATGTTACATTCTTTTTATGAGCCTTGCTAATTAAATCTACTTGCAATTAACTTTTACTTCCATCATAAACCTCCCATAAATATTTATTTGAGTTATTTGTTTGAACATAGCTTTCTGCCATTTTGTTATTGCTACCTTTAATACTGTCAGTACCCTTCTAGGCACTGAAAATGCTATTTCCTGGCAAACTATTTCTATCTTTATACTCTTCAAAGCTAGAAGAAGCCTAAAATTACCCACTTAAATCTAAAGATCCTTTACCATTACTCCAGTCAAAATTCAAACTTTAACTAAGTCCATTCAATGGAGACTGAGCTGGTAATCTTCTAGGTGTATGTGGGATCTTAAATAATTGCTTAGGACATTAACCAAATTCATTGATCTAACAACGCAAAGCCTATCTCTCAATAGGATCTGAAATAGCATCTAAATCAACCATTCCTTCATAAGTCAAGTGATGGAAGACTAATATTTTTTAGCATGTATAAATTTAAAATCATTTGATTTTATCTAAAAAATGAATACCATTATCTGCATCAATAGCATGCTAGCCTCTTTGTTTGTAACCGAAAATCAAGTCTATCCAATGATGGAGATTTTAAGAAACTATTTCACTTTCTAAAGCCTCTCTATTGATTCTCAAAAATTCTTTTGCGTCACCTTTTGCCCATTTAGGAAGCTTGACTGCATCAACCTTTTTTCCATTTTATCTGATTCCAAAATTTAAATCTTTAAAATTCATAAGGAAAGAGTCATCATTCTAAAAGTATTCTGGAATCAATTCCTTCACACTTGTAGGATTATCCAAGACATTCTTTTTTAATTATTACAAATAACAATAAATAACCCACCAAAAAAACTAACAAAAATAAATTAATTCATCAGAATCGATATACTCTGTAAATAACTTATTTTTAGATTTTTAAGATTAATTAGTTAAGAAATAAATAAATAGATTACTCTCCAATCACCTTTAATACTTTTGAATAATCTGTCTGGTTTATCAAATTTACCACTTTATAACTTAAGCATATACTCAGGTTTCTTTCTCACTAAATAACCAATTACATAACCTGGAGTTGAATAATGCGTTCCATATAAAAATTTTGGTGAAGGCATGTCTAAATACCTAAAATTTAATAATTAATTTAATTTAATTAACTAATCTTCTTCAAATAAAAATAGTCAAAACCCAAATTGATTCGTTTATTTACCTGTCTTTGAAATCTTTGAGTCTCTTGGGATTGAGAGCTCCAATAGGTTTTTTAAGATCTCTGTAATTAGCTGGGTCATTTATATCAATTTCAGTACTGTTATAGTTTGATATGACCCAAGGGAATACTGGATATTAAGATAGATCAGCGAATGATCTATTACCTATTTATATATTAATAATTATCAATATAGAAGATATTTTAACTGTAATGTAGCTTGATGTAATGTTAATTTGGATATTTGAGAAAATTTAGAGAATGTTTTATTTTGAAAATTTTGAAAAATAGAAGAAATAATTTGATCTGAAATATTCTTTAGATTTGTCTATTTTTTTTTGTTATAAAATAGATTCATTCCTTTATTAAATATCTACCTGCGTGGTTTAGATGCATAAGATATTCATAGTTAGATATTTGATAGTTTTACCACATAAAAGTTACTTTTTCAAGTGATAAATCTGAAATACATTCTTAAGACACCTATCTCAGGAGCGCATTGTAGAGTAAATCTCTATTATTTTAGTCTTCGAATGCAAAGTAATAAGATTTATTCTTGTTTGACACCATCATTTCTAAACCAATATTCTTTAATTCGAATCTTCTTTTGTAGAGCCTAAAAATGTTTTCAATAGGAATTTTTTTAACTTGTTTGGTAGAAATGTTGTGAATAGGCTAGAAATAAATAATTTTGTTTGTTGCATAAAGAATTCCATAAATTGAATTCAAAGGAAGAATTTATCTGCACATAAGCTAATTATTTAAGAGAGGCTTTTCGCTCACACTCTCTGTCTAACTCATATTGAATTTTTTCTTTCCATTTTTTTCCATAATAATCTATTAATATTAATAAAAAACACCTTAATAAACAATATTGCATTCTTCTAGCAATTAATTAGCTGCTTCTATTCTTAAATAAACAAACAAAAAATTAGCATCTTTCTTATTTTTACATGCTAAATTTCTTCTTCCTAATTGCCTGAATAAGGAGAACTTTTTTATAAATCGTAAAGCTATGAAATCCATTGTTAAACTCTCTGCACATTATCAAAAAGAGGGATGATGCTAACATTAAAGTAAGGAGGTTTTTCAAAGTCATGATGTATGTAAGGTGATGGTGGACCGCTTGTATCTATTTCTACTACTTTGTTAACTATAATTTCTACAGAGTTATCATCTTTATTTGAACCCAAGGTCTTTTATTCCTATTACCCTTTTTTGAAATCTTCTAATTCTATTTTTATTTTTTAAACATTTAAAATCTGCTTAATACAATCATATCATTTTATTTTTATAAATTTCATTTTTATTTATTAAAGTTTTTTGTTTGTTTATTTATTGGTTTTTGCATTGATTTATTTAATTTATTAAATTACTTAATTAGGGTGGCTTCATCATAGCTCTATATCCGAATTTCATTAAAGGTATTTCAGGATTATCAGATTCAAATATTATTGAGCGTGAACATATATGAAACTTGCCTCTCTCTTTGCTTTTGAATAATTTAAATAATTTTATATGCTATTGTGTTTGTTTTTAATATTATTTTGAAGGGATTAATTCTGAATTGGCTTGGATGAAAATGAATCATAATTTAATAAAATCATCTTTTTAAATTGCTTCTTACTGCTCTTCTTCTGTATGGATACTTTTATAAATACAGAAACCACTGAAATCTTCTGTATATAGCTCGCTCTCGTCTAAATAAAATAAATTAAATCTTTATTTGCTTGTTTTAAGTCCTATCATTTTAATATTCCTTAATTATAAATTAATTTGTAGAAATCTAAAAAACTTTTTTGATTATATCTTATGATTTTTTCAGCAAATAAAGAAATCAAATTTAATGAATCTATTTAATTGCTTGCTTGTTTGTTGCTATCTTATTTGTTTGTTTCTATGCTTGATTGTTTTTTTGTTTGAATAGCTGATAAGAAAAACAAACATTAAAAAATTTAATAAAGTCTATTAGCTTTGTAATGCATTGAACAAAATATAATGGGTTTGAAAAATTATAAATAAAAGTTCCCTTTAAAATTCTTTAAAATATAAAAAAAAGAAGTATATTTTTATTTAAAAACTACTTAGTATAATAAATTCTAATACTAATAGATTCTGTTCTTCAAAGTAATATACTAAATAAATAAAATCTTTAATGCAACAAACAATTAATTTATTGTATGTATTCAATAAAACATTTTGTTCTATCTTAATTCCTATTTTTTTTATTGATTATACTTTACTGATATTAAATATTTTAGCTTATAAAATAAATAATACACTGTCAATTTATTTTGTTTTTTATTTGATAAGTATGCTTATAATAAAGAAGTAATTATAGATTCAAAAAGCCTTGAAATGATACCTTTAATAAATGCTGTAAATGGTTATTTCTTATTCGTTAAAAAGAAGATAACACAACTCTACCTAGTTAATTGAAATATTTAGTTAAAACTTCATATAATTTAATACATCACTTTATTTACCAATTTTTATTTGCATATGTATTTTAATCTACAAAATCAGACTATTTTTACTTAAGTCTAAATTTTGAAGTTGAAAAATTTTTATAGAAAGTTAAGTTGAACCCTATAAAGATTCAAATTATATTAGATTTTATTAAAATATAAAAAAAAGAATTTAATTTCATATTAAATTAACTTAATAGTGAAAGCAAAGTTAATGTAGAAAAATTAAAATACAAAAATTAAAGATAAATAAAATATAAAATGTTTGATTTAATATGTAGCTTTTGACATTAATTAAAATGAATTAAGGGTTGAATATTAAATCAAATTTTTTTCGAATAAATTACATTTAATGTTAACTTTTTAGAAGAATTTAATCTATTTATTTTAATAATAAAAAAATTAATTTAAAATAAAAAATAGTTTGGATAATATGCTTAATAAGAAAGAAATAATTTAAAATTAAAACTTCAAATCAGATAAAAAAGTTTTATAAAGATAACTTGATTAGATATTTAAAAAATTAAAATAATAAAAATATTTAGAATTTAGAATAATTTAATTTGTTTTTTTTTCGAAAAGAAGTTGATCAATAAAAATTTCGATTCTTTGCAGATAGAGCATCAATTTTTACATAAATATAAGTAGTTAGATAAATTCATTTATTGGCTTTAGTGGATTTTTTAAGGTAAATATACAAAAAATTTAAATGGTTTTACAAGTGATTAAGATAGGCAAGATAATTATGTTTTTTTCATACGATTCATCTATATAAATAAAATTTGTAAAAGAAAGATTTATCTCATAAAAGAATTATTTATTATTCATTGGAATAAAAACAATGATTTATTAAATCTCATTTACTTTTTAAAAATAGACCAATCCACTTTAACACCATATAATAATGAAGGCAATTTTCATTAAAAATACTTTTTTTTGCATCTTTGTATTTAAATAAATTCTTCTTTCCATAAACTTGATATTAATAAGAAATAGGGGGGTTATTAATGGGGGGTTTGTAAAATATTGCACACTTTTAAAATACCGAAATATCATCATTTTGTAATTTTGTAAGATAAAATAACTTAAAAGGATTTTATGTATAATGTGTGGTATATTTATATTTCAAAAATCTTTCTGAAAATATGGCTTTATATTTGTGCCAATCCCCTAATTTCACTATATAATTTGTTTGAGCGTTAACTTTTAAGTAGCAATCAGATTAATTCAATTTGTTTTAATTTTTGCTAAATTTTGTTTGAAAATGTTAATCTAATTTTTCATATCAATTATTAATTAATTCAAACAAATTTTTAAAAAGAAATAAATGTTAGTATAGAATATAAAATATTTTACACTTCTTAGTGATGTAATTTAATTTCTTGAGAGATAAAAATACATTTTAATGTTTCTCTATTTAAAGTTACTAAGCTCTAATTTAACTTCTTACTTAAATCTTCATATTAATTTCAGGTATTTTTAAACTTTTACTTTTGACCTTTTGACCTTGAGTAAAATTAGTGTTTCATTATAAATTATGCATTTTTGAATGAAT